>PVIR01002523.1:55731-101470 GCA_004026965.1 Petromus typicus | reverse complement strand
AACAGTGGAGAAGGGTTCCTTCTTCTCCGCAGCCTCGCCAACATTTGCTGTTGGCTGATTCTGAAATGGCAGCCATTCTATGTGGAGTGAGATGAAATCTCAGTGTTGTTTTCATCTGCATCTCTCGAATGACTAATGATGTTGAGCATTTCTTCATATGCTTCTTAGCTGCTCTTACTTCTTCCTCTGAAAAATATCTATTCATTTCAGATGCCCATTTTTGAATTGCAGACCTAGTTTCTTAACCAGAAGCATCTGGGTCCCTAAGCGGACCCGCTTAGTGCTCAAACCAGATGCAGCTGCAGGCCTCTTTGAAAGGCAAAATCAGTTCAGCTGAGCTATGTTCCTCAGTAGCAATCTTTATGGAGTGGGTTCATACCAAGACGCCCAAGCTACATAGTTCAAAGCCTCTCGTCGACTAAATTTTACTTAACACAAGCTCTCCAGTTGGTTAAATCATGCTTCCCAAAATGATATGTATTAATCCTAACTCCCACTACTTATCTGTTTCCAATGGCACTGGCTTGAAAACAGGGTGTTCATCGATGTAATTCATAAAGATGAGGTGATTCTGGAGTAGGACAGGCCCTAACACAACAGGACTGTCATACGGAGGGAGACAGACTTAGACGGCCATGTGAAGACAGGCAGAGGTTGGCTGTATCTATGAGCTAAAGACCATTAAGGATTGCCAGCTATGACCAGGAGCTCAGCAACAGACAGACGAGTTCTTCTGTGGGGCTTCTACAGTGCCTTAAAAAGTTGATTTTAGGATGTTTGTCTCAACATGATGAGACTGTATATCTCATTGTTTTATGCCACCTCATGAGTAGTGTTTTCATGACATTGGAGACTAACAAAATGCCAATTCTCCAATACTTTGAGATTTTCAGCCACCTCTCAAATCTGTCTCCAATCTCAGCATTTTATGCTGTTTTACTTCACTCATTTTTAATTCATAGGGGGATTTGCTTAAAGAAAATGCCAACCAAGGAAGATGCTAGATAAAGTGTGACCATCTCATTTTGCAATCATTAGAGCTCAGGAGAGCAATGCCAGTACAAAACGTTGTTCTGACCATTTCCCTTAGCTCCTCTCGGGATCTCAAGCTCCTCCCTCTGGTTTAACTGTCTGTCCTTGGCATCAGTACCCTGGCTCAATATGCATTTTTGGCTGTGATATTTGGCTTCCCTCCTGAGTCTTACTGTGCCTCAGTCTTGGCTTTGCTCTCCCATTGGTGTCCTGAAGCTGTGGAAAAAGTTTCCACTTGCCCTCCAGGCTCTTGCCTATCTATGTCTGAGTCTATTCTTAAAAATATGATAAACCCTTTACCTGAGAGGTCCGCTCAGGTGACCACTCAGTGACTCAGGTCATTTTTTTTTCTATATAAATTCTTTTTCACGACACTTTTCATTAAATGAAATGTATCTATATCTCAAAGACACATCTCATTAAATCATTTCTTATTTTATTTTTAATTGGCATTTTTCTTATCCCTTGAATTTTGGGAGTCTGATGGAATGACTTTTACTATTGTTTTTGTGCTAGTCATCTTTATACTCTTTGCCCACTGCCTCAACTTAATAATCTCCAGTATTGTTACCCATTTTCTCCCCTTTCATTTCATCGTCCTCCCCACGGTCTGTCTCCAGGACAGCATCAGACATACAGTGAGTTTTTAATGGTTGTTCCACTCTGTTTCCTTTCATGATTTCCAGACAGAGTGGTTCTCAACTCTTCGTTGAGTTGACTTTAGTGTCAACTGGAAAAGTTTTGCAAAACTGATTCTCTAAGGGTGCTACCAAAGAAATTCTCACTCCATTGACCAGAAATCAAGCATCATACCTCTTGGTAAACCACCCACATTATGATCATCAGTTTCAGAATCTATAAAGATTTTCCTTACTTAGTAGTCTCACAATCCCTCCCTTCAATTTTAACTATACCATTTCTTTTTATTCATTTCATCTTTCAGATGTTATACAACTCTTCACTTGAAATAAATAGACCATTTACCAGTGTTATCTCAAATTCTAACATCTCTCTAACTGAACCTTGTTTCTCTTCATTCTCACTCCTAATGCATATGCCCTATTTTTGTTGTTGTTGTTGTTGTTGTTGTTGTTGTTGTGGTTGTTGTTGTTGTTGAGACAAGGTCTGGCTTTGTAGTTCAGGATGGCCCTGAGCTCAGCCTCCAACTCACATCACAGCAATCCTCCTGCCTCTGCCTCCCAAGAGCTGGGATTACAGGCGTGAGCCACCATGCTCAGCACTGTGGTATGTGGTACTGATTGTTGCTGGTGTGAGTCTCCATGCTCAGTATTGTATGTGGTTACTGGGGATCAAACCTGGGCCCTTGAGCTTACAAGACAGGCACCAGAACCACTGAGCTGAATCCCTGGCCCTGCCCTCATTTTTTATTATGGGTGTTGTCCCTTGACTTTTTTCAACTTGTCATATGTGAAGACTTCACTTTCAGTTCTACCCTGCCAGACATGTAGCTAATGTATCAATACCTGTAGTAGTACTCAGTAAGAAAGTAATTTAGTAAGAATAAAAACTTATTCTGAAGTTATCATTTTTCCATAGTTTTCCAAGGAAGTATCAGATGAATACTTGAGGCCTCTTATCTAGATTCCCTCATAGATGCACCTTAAAAGAGGATGTGGTTGGCATTAATCTGATTAGTACCTGGGGAAGGAACCTACATAGGCAGGTCAGTCTTTACTCTTCTAATATGCAGGTTTTGCTTCTTTTTTTCTTTTTCTTTTTTTCTTCATTCTTTCTTTTATTTTCTCTTTTTCTTCTATAGACCAGTAGTTTTACTAATGATTATGTGGATTGGTTTAATCTAGTGGAAAGAATGCTTAGATATGGGCTTTCAGCCATTAACTAATTCACGACATCCCTAACCAGTCTTGTATTCTAATCTCTATCTGATTCTCTTCGTCTCATCACCGATGGTTCTCAGTGGAAGAGTGGAAGAACCTTGCTGTAGACTCATTAACCTCTCTTCATTCTCTTTGTTGCACAATTGATCTGGAAACTCACTGATAGAAGGTCTGTCCTCTAACCATTTTTCTTGTTGTGCACAGTTAGAGAAATCCACAAAGCCATGTTATTTGATCTACTATGATTCTATAATTTTAAACTCAGTGTGTTACTTTTCTCTAATTGCTTAGGCAAAATACTTGACAACTAAAGTTAGAATGAGATGAGATTTATTTGGCTTACAATCTTTATCTCTGTGTTGAGATTTCAGTCTGTAATCGCCTGGCCCTGAGGCTGGCATGGCAAAGAAGCATCACAGAGGACAAAACACAAAACAAAACAAAACTATGGTGCACACAAGGCTTCAAAGGTAACAAAAAAGAGACTTAACACCCCCCCTTTTATCTTATTCAGGCTGCTTAGGGTGAGTAGCACTTACATCTTTAATCTTAACGCCCTTGAGTTTATTATTACATTGTGAATCAATTCCAGGTACATACACTATCCCAAGCCTGTGACCACATGAGTCTGTGGGGGAACATCTAGACCCATTGAACCCATTCATAACACTCAGAGAGACACTCAGGATCACATCTTATTTGTATTCCTTATATGTGCTTATTGGCTTCCTACCTTCTCTGGTATACTAAAGCACTAATACTAAATCTACCCCCAGTTTTCAGTGGATAACATTGACTGACATAGTTTTGACCAAACCATACGACATTACACTTTTTACTTTCTTTTTCACGTAGAATTTTTTTCTTTCTCACTATCCTTCTTCTTTACCTTGTTGTTTCTCCTCTGGGATTATTCTTTTTCCCTCAAAAATGCTTCATACAATTTTTAGTTCTTCTCCTTTCTGAGACCTCATTGCATCAAATTCTTTCATTTTGTACATTTGTAACTTCTGTATAAGTACCACATGCTAACCAGTTGCACCACTGGAGCTCCCATTCGTAACTTCTGTCTCTCAACCAACTAATTTTTCTTTCTCTGAGAAAATAAGTGTAACAGAAAGGCCATGAGCTGAAAAGAAAACCCTCAGTTCTGTTACTCTTTTAACTGATTCATTTTCCTCCATTAAGTACATAATTCTTAAAAGAATTACCTAGATTCTATGACTTCATATTTTACTCCTCTCTCATATCTCACATAAGTTAGCTACCCATAAATCAGTCTGGATGCCTCACATAATATATCAGGAAAACCATAAGCATAAAATCATAAATATCCTATTGCTTGTATTTCAGCCTTATCTTGCTTCTCACTTGTCTTTTTCTTGCCAAATCTACCCATACACTCGACTCTTCTCCTCAGTTAGGTGATAATAGCACAGCTCCCACTTCATGTCCACATTAAAAACTATTTACCTGGCCCCAAACTCAGCTGACCTTTACCCCAGTATCTCAGCCTGCTCTTCCTATTTCCATAAGTGATAAATTTGTGTCTTAATGATTCCTGCTCAAAAGTTCAAAATCATTTCATATTTTCATTTATTAATTTCTTCATCATTCATCATATACCTGCCTCTTGCCAAGGAGTGGATTATATCCTAGAGAACACAGGAGAATAAACAATATTCTCAGTTATATTATATTGCATGGGAGGAAAGAGCTGACAAGTAAGCACATGAAGCATGCACAGTGCTGTTTTAGCGCTACAGAGAAGACTGGACTCAGAGTAGAAGGTGATTCACATTGTGTGAGAGAGTGGGGAAAAGTACTGCATATGCAGTGGCTATTTCACAGGAGCCCTTAGAGAGGACTGAGCATTTAAAAACAAAACATTTCAGTCCAAGCGGCTCCTAGGGCAGCATCCATAAAGTCAAACACGCACCAAACTGTATGAAATTTGATTTGACTGAAGTGTAGCATCAGAAACAGAGGAAGACAAAGAAAAAGGAGCCTAAGAGTTATGTTGAAGATCCCCTCATGCTTAAGCTGAGCCAGTGATCAAAGTTGTTTTTAGGGAATCATCGCAGCAACAGCTCAGAGGGGGAAAGTAATCACCTCTCATTCTGCTTCTCTAGTCTCTCAAGCATCCCATTATTTGTTAAATCTTGCAGATGTTCCCGTTACATCTTTTCTCTATTATCTGTATTCTGCTGCTTCCTTCCAGGTCCAGCAGTGCAAGACCTTTCCCTTGACTCTCCAGACTACACAAAGAACAGTTTCTATCAGGCCATTCATGTAATCATAAGTTTTCCAGATATCTCATCGTCTACCATGTGGAAGGTAAATTCTTCATGGTGACGTTTAAAGCTTTCTCCAGTGACCTGGCTATCTAATTATCTGCTAGTATGAAGTGGGCATATTTAGTGTTACAGCCACACAGCACTTCTGCCTGATATTTATCCATCACTGCAGCTTGTCCTCCCTTATGGCTTTGACTTGTGTTTCTTTACCTTGAATCCCATCTTTCCGCTCTGCTTTGTGGAAACCTGTCCATCCTTAAAATTCAATTTTAAATTACATCTCCTTTCAAGATTTAATTTTTAAATTACTCCAACATATGCCATTGTATTCTTTTGCTTTTATGAATCATTCTACCTTTTTAACTGACACATAACATGAAAATGTTTTGTATAAATCATACACTATATAATGTTTTGATACAAGTACATCTTGTGTAATATTTAAATTAAGTGAGGTGTATGTAATGAAATATTTATTACTTCGTTATGACAAAACTTTCAAACTCTGTTCTTGGAGCTTTCTGACATATACAACATATTGCTGTTATCTATAGCCACCCCAGTCTGCAACAGTACAACACATCCTACCTCTACAGTAATTGGTGTCCAGTGAACAACTCCCCTCAGCCTTACCCACCTCCCACTCTCCTGGGCCTCTAATGGTCACCATCCTGCTCTCTACTTCTATGAGATCAACTTTTAAGTTCGGAATATACATGTGATTATGGGATACTTGTCCTTTATTTCTCCAGGCATAATGATTTCTAGTTCCATCTATTTTGTTGCAAATGACAGAATTTCACTCTTTTTATGGCTGAATATTCATTTGCCTTTTCAATAGTATGACTTAAAAAGTTACCTGACTTTACCTTTTAAGAAAAGTTACCTATTCCCATAAACCTGCTGACACTGCTACTACATTTTAATGACTTCCACTGTATTTCATTGTAAAATATTGCTTCATATAATATATATATTATTTAGAATTGTTACTTTTAACATAGTTTTGGAAGGCACTATGGCTTTTTTATGTATGTTCATACTTTAAGATAAGTATGCTTGTAGTCATGATAATTTCTTGTATGCCAAGAAAAAAGTAAGGGCATTAAAAATTTATAATCAGTTGCATATATTTTTAATGTTTCCATACTCTGCTTCCCATAGAGGGTAAAATTTTTTAAAAATGAAATCTAGACCACTCATGCTTCAAATTCACATTCAGAAATTATCTCAAGCACTGTAGTATAAGACAAAAGAAAATTAAAATCAGTAAAAGAATGTCATTTAAATTTTGCAGTACCAAATAAGCAGAATGATTTAAAGCTTTTTTTTTACTGCTAATCTTATTGATAGCAAGTAGATTCAAAGAATCTACTTGTTTTAAAGAAAGAAACTTTACTTCAAATTGTAACAACCTAGTTCTCTTGTGATTTTATTTTCTTGTTCTCCATTATGTGATTCCTTAACCATTTTACTCAGATTTGCCCTTCAGAAGTAGTCTTGGCCACTTTACCAATTTGTATTATATATTTATTTTATTGGGTGCATGCAGATTCCCAATCTTTAAAGATAATGGTAGTGAGGATAAACAAAATAGTTAAGTGCAGAATGTTTTAATCCTAATGTTATTTAAATAAACAAAATAATGTAGAAAAATGTGGAGACAGAGAGAATAGGTAGAGGTAAGACTACATTAATAAGTGTTGGCCATTCTTCTAATGAAACATAATAGTAAATCATTAGCAATTATTGCAAGTTGACATTGAAACTGTGTATTACTTCAGTAATTCAAATATTTATTAAGTATTTACTATATCATAGCAACCTGAACAAGTTACCAGGAATGAAATATAGGTAAAAATAAATGATAATTTCCTAAAGGATGTCACCATAATAGGCAAAGGAGGGATTGGTTGTTGGCAGAAGCTGCAGAACAATGCATGCTGGGAATAATAGGTCACTGGCCCCAAAACAAGACACAAAAAAGGGGGAAAAGAGATGAGAAACAGTCCATGGCATGGCAGACAAGAAGCAATATGACTTCTTCCTGTTTCTTTCTATTACATCCAGGCTGTGAGCCTATTGGTTTGTGCCACCCATACCAGGGGTTGATAGTCCCTCTTCAGTAAATCCATTACTCCCACTCAGAACTATGGTAAACCAATCAGTGGACTAATCCTGTAACACACATTCATGATCAGATCACTTCCAAAAACCCTGCCCATAAGCACTTGATGGTCTGGGAAAATCTCTAGATACTAGCCATGTCAGTATTTAAAAAGAAAACAACAGAACACATGCAACCAAACATTTTCAAGCTTACTCAAAATCTGTGCATGCAGTATGAAAAAATTCACTATCAAAAAACTCACATCCATATCTTCTTCTTCTTCTTTTTTTTTGAGAAAGGGATCGAACCTGGGACCTTGAGCTTGCAAGACAGGCGACGGAATCACTGAGCTAAATCCCCGGCCCTATATCTACTTTTTGATGTGGAGCACCTTCCCCAAGCATTCTAGACACTGCATTTATTCTCTTTAGTGCATAATTTCTATAAAACCATCTTAATTGGAAGAATAAAGAACAATCTACACTTCTACAGGAAAAAATTCATTAACTAAAAAAGAAATAAGCAATTCACATCCAAGTACAAAAAGCCAAGGCACAACAAATATCAATGCATAGCAAAGTAGTACTCCAACTTTTTTCAAAGAATAATATTTTATACAATAATAAATTAGCAAATTAAAAATAGAAAAAGTAGATAATCCAGTAGAACCATGGAGAAATTGATAGAAGGAATGAAAATAGCTGGAAATCTAACATTTGAAACCATTTCTGGGACTAGATGGTTTTATGAATGATTTCTTCACCCTTCAAAAGGCACAATAAAGCTGATGTTGTCTGAACTATGTGAGGACCTGAAAATTGGATGTTGCATTGATATTATAATGCTGATAGGTCAATAATGTCGAAATTTTTCAAATACAATGAAAATAAGTGCCTAAATTTACTTTAGAATATAGATGTAAAAACTGAGAATGTCTCCAAATTGAAATCTAGCTGTGTATTTAAATAGAGTAAAAATTAAATATATTGTAGGATAATAACAGGTGCCTAATAGTAAATATATTAATATATTCTATATGTCTTCTATGTCTACCTTCTCAAACACTTAAACTATAAATTCTTTTACAGCGTAATAGGCCAGGGATTTTGTCTTCATGGCTACTACTGTCTCATAGGTACTCATCCTACTATTTTGCCAAAAATTATTAAGTCTCTCCCAAATATATGGAAAAATGAATGCAGAAGTTGTGGGACAAAGACCAGAGATATTTGTAATGAGCACTAATAAATTTCAGCAGATAAAAAAATAAATTATTTAGTTGAAAAGGGTGTAATGATTAAATCTACTGTTGGTATATCATAATATTAATATTATCACCAGTCTTGCTAATATAGTACAAGTATTGGGTAAGGAGTACAGGATAATATTTTGAAACCATAACATTTATATGCAATAAATGAGAAATTAAAAGATAATATTTAAAATAAAGCAATTATTCACAATTGCTTAAGCATTTCACGTAGGTACAATCAATAAAATACTATTGACTTTGTAAAATAAAACAGCTGGACAAGTTACAATCTGGCTTTCTCTAGGGAGTGGAATTATTAGGCCTAGACAGGGGCTGTTGTATTTCAATATCATAATCATCCTTATGTATGTTAAGACCTTAAATACTCAAATGATTTTAAAATTATGGTTTGAACTTCTAACGTTTTGAACTTATTTTGGGGAAAATAAGATTTTGCAAATCAAGCCTGACTATAATAACATTAATTTAAAAATGAAGAAGTCTGTTTGGAACATGAGTAAGAGAAGACTCATCTTTAAATAAATATTGTGGGATTCAAACTGATGGATATGATCAAGGCATTTGTTATTATCCATTAAAAACTTTAGAGTTCTATCATTTCTGATCCAGTAATTTATTTTCTTAACTTTATTCTCAAAATATAGAAATGTTTTCATTATTGGCCTTGTTTATGATCTATCATTTGCCACTTACTCCTTTTAAATGACTGTCCTCACAGGCCCTTCACACTGAGCTACATCCAGAGTTCTTTGTTATTTTTATGTTGAAACAGGCTCTATTTAAGTTCCCCAGGCATAACTTGAACTTGTGATCATACTTCCTCATCTTCCAAGAATAGTGGGATCACAGACATGTGCTATGATGCTCAGCTTAAAGGAAGGAAGCTTTACGAAGTACATGCTTAAACCTTTCTCTACAGTGTTGCTCAGGGTTCACATCCAGCCTCAGATTTTAAATAGCCATTTATGATTTTGATGATTCAAACATTGTGTCTCTAGCGCTAAGCTATCTTCTGGGTCTAGAACTCTGAACTCAGTATCTACTGACATTTTTAGCAACTCACCCTTAGATACTTCAAAGACATAGTCAGAATAACATTATCAAAACTATACATATGATCTTTTTCCCTCGGAGTTTTCGATTCTATGAGACTCTCCAAGAAAATCTATCTGCAACACCAGATTTAGGAGTTATCCCTAAATTTTCAATCTAGGACTAGTCTCCTACCAAATAATGTTGATATAAATTATAATTTTTAGCACTTTTCTGCTTCGCTTTGAGACCTTGCTCTCCTGTGCACTGGTAAGCTGTGAGTATCTGCTGCCCTGATGACTAACACAGGTGCTTGCACTTCCCATATATATCACCATCAGGCTCCATTTCCCGCTGAGGAGCATGTTCCATTGGTAAGATTTTTACGGAGGCACAGATCTGGATAAATAATTAAATACAAGTTTATATTTTCTGCAAGAGAGCTAGAAGATAATATAAAGTACAGCAATGATGGTAGCAGATTAAAGGAAAAAATGGAAGAGAAAGAAAATGGAAAGAGAAGAGTAAGAACAGCGAATGGGCTGGGTGAAGAGAAAGGAAAAGAGAGAAGGAAGGAGAAGGAGGAAGGAGCAATAAAGAGGGGTAAGAACCTAAAAAAAGATTTTTAAAAAATAATTTAAGCATTAAGTAAAAACAGTAAGTAAAAGAACCATGTTCAAAGAATCAGTTTTCTCTGTAACTCCAAGAAACTCAAGTATTTCATAAGCAACAACTGATGGAAATCCAAATCGGATCAGGACACCTAGTTCAAGTTTCTCAGAGGGAGCCACTTTCTTCTCCGTCTGGTTACCAGCGTCTCTCCACCACAGTCCCAAGAGTCAGAGAAAAAGAGATTAAGTTGAAATATGAAATGAGCCGAATTAGAAACAGAGCCAATAAACCGCCAAATAAAAGAATGAATCTGGGAGACACGGCTCCCGAAGCAGCTGCTGCTTGTGACTCAACCCCATTTCCTTCACATACTCTACCCCTCCTCTCATTCAAAGATTAGTCAAATGTAATTTTTGTGGTGAAGTTTTGCTGACTTCCAAAGCCATGAAATGTTATTCTTGACATCTTACTTTTTAAATTAGTATTTATCAGGGTGATTGTAGAGAGTTTACTGAAATCTGTCTCTTCGTCATTACCTTTTGAGTCCTTTTGGGAATAAAGTACATACTGATATAGCCACAAGGTCTCCTGTTCTGCCTGGAAATCCTTCTATAACTGTGTGGTGAAGAAATGAGCAAACAAAAGTGAGAAGAAATAAACAATCTATCTAAATCTTACAGTACTGGATCTTTACTTTGGCTTCCTGATTTTCAATTAGTGTTTAGGACCTGAAAATGTTGGCTACAGTTAAATCTGTTTTGTGCATATTTGATAATGTAGAGAAGAAATTAGTGATTCATTAAAAATAGTAAAACAAAACAAAACTTCACCATTTTATTTTCCTAACTTCAATCTCCCTCTACTGTTAATGTCAGCCTGTGTATAAATCTTCCTCAGACTTTCTTCTTGCTCATAGCAATAACAATAGCCAATTCATTGAGTAAGTACTCTGTAAAAATTTTTTTTTCTAAGCATATTATTATACACAAGATATGTGATTAAAGAATATGTGCTTTAACTTTTTTAATGAAATATTTATGCAGTACCTTTCATGGTCATTTTAACTTTGCAGAAAAGTCAAAATTCATACAGAACTAGATCCTATGAAGAAGGTGGATAAAGGCATACTATCTTATTGGGCAGAAGCTGCCATAAATACTTGATCAGTGAGGTGTGATCAAAGAATATGGTGAAGGTTTAAATCTTTTAAAAGCTGTTACAGTAAACAAAACATTGCATTAATCCCCCTCAAAATATTGCTCAGACTTCACCTTGTTCCAAATACTTATCATAGAGCACATATTTTGTCATTCTTTGATGTGTCTTTTACTATGAGAAGTTTTCTTATTTAAACATTCACTATTTTGTATCATCCCTTGCATGTAAAATGATTGTGCACAAATGAATTCCTGTATCTTTGCCTTCTGATCCTCTTTCCCTTACTTAGACACACACTCCCCTCTAAGGAATATTTAAAAGTTTGATCAAAGTGTGACTTCTCAAAGCCTGATTAGGCCAACTGCACCTCCAAGTTCAACAGAAGTGAAAAAATTGTAAGTCGAACATAAGATACTCCACACACACCAACAGGGCCCCTTTGTCATTGTATAACATAGGATTGTATTACATGTGCTTAGAGTCATTTGTTTTTCTCAGATTTACCTGGTAGCAATACCTCCATCTCAACTAATCAAATCTTATTTTATTATTTAATTGACTGAATATTTAGCTCAAGAATAAGAGTTTATGTCAAAATTATTTTCTGGTTCGGTAGTCACTTTACTTCCAGGTTTTTGCCATTACTAAGTGTTATAAAAGCATACACAGATTAAAATCTACATATGCTGCTTTTATTGTAAGATTAAGAGACATCATCTTTAGTGTGATAGATAATATCAAATTGACTTTCAAGATGTTGCTGACAGTTCACCCTGGTGGTGTGAGTCAGTGGAAGTGTCTTCCCCTGTAGACCTACGACAGTGAGTGGACTGCCCACTGTCTGTTCATCTTGGCTTTCAGTGACTAGAGTGCTGTAGTATTTTCTCCTGCATTTATGTCCATTTGCATTTTCTTATATATGAATGATCTATTCATATCCTCTTTCTGTTTTTTTTTTCTTTTTTTTTTTTTAGGTTTTTTGAGACAGGGTCTCACTTTTGTAGTTCAGGCTGGCCCTGAACTCAGCCTCAAACTCACATCACAGCAATCCTCCTGCCTCTGCCTCCTGAGTGCTTGGATTACAGGCGTGAGCCACTATGCCTGGCACTGTGAAATGTGGTACTGATTGCTGCTGGGGTGAGTCTCCATGCCCAGTATTGTTGTGTGGTTACTGGGGATCAAACCCGGGCCCTTGCGCTTTCAAGACAGGCGCCGGAACCACTGAGCTAACTCCCCGGCCCCTCTTTCTGTTTTTCTATGGCAATGCTTTCTTATTATTAAATATAACCATTCTTTATCCATCCACTGTTGCAATTTTTTAAATAAATCAAACTTTAACCTATTTTCTTATCTATAGTACCTTTTCCCACTGAAAATATACTTTGGAAAAGTTTTGTTCGTTAGCTTACTCATGTTTTATCCTTGTACCAATTACTCTCACCCACTATTCAGAAGTCAGCTCTGCAATGCTGGGAAAAGCCATAGTTCCCATTATTTTTCCATAGTTCCCATTTCTGCATGAGAAGGGCTAACTATCTCTTCCTGTGCAGTGCACTAGTAGAGATGGTGTTGCTGAAGGGGGAGGCAGAGCTCATCTGCCCTTGTCTCCTGCCATGGGTTCTGTGCTCCTTCTGGCTTTCTGCATCTCAGCAATAGCAGCCTCTGCTCTAGCAGCAGCTACATCCTGTTTCACTTTTTCCCAAACTCAAAGCATCAGCTCTGTGTACCATCTTCAAAGACACCACTGCTATCCAAGCACAGCCTCTCTGAGAAATGTGCACTCCAGTCCTTTGTCTGTGTCTTTCAGATCTGTTGAATTCAACTGATTCTTGGTCCTACACCCCTGAGGATGATAGCTGCTTCCTGCCATTCCTGCCTCTATGACACATCAAGGTTAACTTTTAACCCTTCAGCCACTTAATTAGTGCCTTTATACTGAGACACAGCTTTTAAAACTTTAATTCTCTGGGAATAAATGTTGTGGTTTCTAAGTCTGGCCTTAATCTTGATGAGTAATTAGTAAATTAATGTGGATCACTTGTATTTTTTTTTAGAAAGTAATCAATTTGCTGTAGATCTTCAAATTCGTTACCGTAGTGATGCTTGTATTTTACTTTATGTACTCTTATGTCTTCCACATTTGTGATTAAATCTCCTTTGTAATTTAATGTATATGCCATGAATCTCTCATATATATATATATATATATATCTTCATTAAAATAACTAGCTTATATATAATGCAGTTATCAATGTTTTACTACAGAAATCAGCAGTTTTTCTACTAAAGAAAAGGCTTTGTACATCTGGGGTTTCTATTGCAATGCCAACTCTGCCACTGTGATGCCAAATCACTGATGAACAGTATAAATAAACATTTGTGCTCTAGAATCACTCTTTGATGATCTTCATCCTCTATGCCATGACTTTGCCTGGTACTACCTATTTCTCATCTAAATATAACTTCCTAAAATGGGGAGCTATAACTCAGCAGTAGAGGTTGTGCTTAACATGTGCAAAGCCTTGGATTAAATCCCTAGAGCACCCTCAAAAGTAATAATAATAAAACAAAAACTCATTTTCCTCAGACTACATCCTATGATTTTCTTAAGGACCATTTTATTAATATTGCTGCTGTTATTATTATTATTATCAAGGTGTGAGCCATGGACTAATGATATCCACCTTATCTGAGTGCTTGTTACAAAGTCAGGTTCTTACACTCCATACAGTGGTGCTGGGATTGGCTCAATTCTCCCTAAATGTAAGCTAAGTAACAGAGATAGTACCTTGAAATGGTCCATGAAAGGCACGTTTATACCACAAGAATTAGCAAATGCAACAAATGATGGTGTTTTGTTTCAGAAAAGAAGTTTGCCAGTATGCCACTGGCTGAGCCTAGACCTAGTGATTCAGAATCTGCATTTTAATAAGGTCATTTGTATAAACACTGACACTTGAGAAACACTGAACTAGATCAGTTTTTTCCTAAAGTGCATGTTAGAATTACATGGCATCCTAATTAAAATAGATATTCCTGAATATCTATTCCTGAATTATTTATAGACTATGCATGGAGTCATATATATATGTGTGTGTGTGTGTGTGTGTGTGTGTGTGTGTGTGTGTATGTATAAAAGAAGCTTTCTACTTGGTTATCTTGCATCCAAACGGTTGGTAAGTACTGTCCTAAAATAACCTTTCCCAGGGGATACTTTACTTCCTAATGGGTTAGAGTAAAACAGAGAATTATGAAGAATTATTCCAAGGTTTGACAATTAATCATAGCACTTGAAAAATGTGGATTTCAGAATTGTTATGGACAGTTGACATTTTGTACTTTCATTTTCCTGACCATCCATCCAGTGTTTTGTGCCTGTTTCAACAATGTGTACAGGTACGTGCTGTTATGTCACTTGTCTCCTTCTGTTGTCACGGGTCCACACATTGAGAGGAGGTGAGCTTGAAGAGCTGTGCATAAGAAACCTTATTTGAGGGCCCACCTGGACCTGATTGAGAGCAGAAGGTACTGGATTTCAGACTGATGGTAGCCTTGGATACGACTTTTACAAGAATGTAGGAAGGGGTTGGATGTTACTGTACAAGAATCCTTGGGAGCCAGAAGAAGATTAATTCAAGGATTTAAGTATTTCTTTCTTTGCCAAAACTCTCTTTATTCAGATAGCCACTGACCATTTCATGTCCCTCACGTGGATAAAGATATTTAGAATTCATCATATGTCTCTTTCACACACTTTAGAATGTGGATTCTAAGTGGATTGTTAGCACAAACTTAGCACAAACTTCAATTTAAACATCGTACTTTCAGTGTGTTTGGTACTTAGTAGATTTTAAATGAATGTTTCATGAATGAAAGATAACTTGAATATTTAATATTTGAAGGTCTTAATTTTCAGAATACATATTTTGTCCAATTTTGCCAATAAAATTTTACCATAATAATTTTTAAAAGTCTTGTAAATCTCAGAAAAGATGGAAAGCTCATATTGATTTCAGTTGAAAAAGTCAATACTAAGCATAACATTTATAGCCATTAACATATATAAAATTATAAAATTTTGGAATTTGTTGTATATTATTGTACTTACAGTTAACAAATATTTATAAATAAAATGTATTAAGATTATAGATTTTGTGTTAATTTTAATCACAATGAAAATCTGTATGTAATATCAGTGGTCCACCACAAGCTGTGAAAAATAATTTTTCCACCAAATAAAACTTAAAAAAACACTAAAATCTGAAACCAAGAATATAATCATATATAAAACTATTTTTATATTTGGAGAACTTAAATTGTGGAATATAAAAGTAAAAAGAATTAATTAAATGTATGAGAAGAAGAGTAAAACTTTAGAGTCTATTTTCCTTGACAGGTGATTTATTTTAGCCATTTTTGCTTGTCAGAAGCCAGTGAGATTGACTCTTCACTTTAATATTTGTTTTTATTAGACTTTTCTTGTGCTTGTTACACCATTTTTCTTCTGCATTGTTTCCAGTAATTATGTCTCTTGTAGAATGCCTCCTGATGTCTTCTGCCTGAATTTCACAAGACTTGTGGTTTCATATAGGCAGGTTTGTTTTGTTAATGCAAGAAAATGTAGATATTTTGTCACAAAAAAGCATTTCCACAGACAGTTGGGATCACTGGACAGTGCTGCTGTATGCTTTCTGGTGCACCGTGTTCAACATATTGTGACAAAGGCTCATTTTTATAAAAAAGAAAATTCTCAGAAGGTTTGCAACTTTGATTACATAAAATTAATTAAATAAAGTCTAACATGAAGTAGTAGAATGTGTGTGCATATGAAGTAACATTTTAGTCAGTTTTCATGTTACTGAGAAATTTTTTTAAACTTTATTTCTATAAAGCTTGAAAAATCTTGCATGAAAGCTTTTCCTCCTCCTGGAAACAGCTTGTTTCAGTAGTTAAGTGTAGAACAAAGAAATAAAAATGCCATAAGCCAAGAAGGATCCACAGGAGAAATTCCGTAGAGGCAAAGCAAACTAGCATTAATAAATGACACTAATTAGGCTTGATTTGCATATGTAACTCACCTTAATTACGCATGAATTCAGCAAACAGTTTAAAAGCTGCAATCAATCTTTCACAGATATGGTTAGTTATTTACATGAACTAACAAAAATAGGAATCTTGCTAATTATTATACTGCTTCCAATTTATATGAGAAATTATTTCAGTAATAATAATGAGTGCATTTTCCTTTAATAATTTGTAATTCTATAAGATTAAAGGTCTGTGATGACCTAAAAATACTTTTTTCAGTTTCTAAGAAATATGAATGTGACACAAATTATTACACTAAACTATTTAACCTTGTTCAAGGAAGAAAAGATCACCATAAAAATTAGTTGACTTGGATTTTTAAATTTTATCATTTAACTAAGAGCTATAACAGAAAGAAGCTGCAACCATCTGGCAATGAGTAGGAATTTTTTCATTTTGGAGTAAGTTGCTTTTAAATTTTTCTCTGGAATTCAGGGATCAAGCTCAGGACCTTGCACTTGCCAGGTGAGCAGCAGCACCACTGAGCTACATCCCCACCCCCTGGAATAAGTTTTAATTCTGTGCACCCCTGGACATGGTTTGCTTTCTCTTCAAAAAGACTTTTCTTTGTTCATCGAATTTTGTTTCTTTAAATTTTATCTTACTATATTTACCATACATGAAGTTTATGTTCATTTTATGGAGTCCATACATGTACATAGCACATATACATAGACATATACATAACACATCTTGACCATTTTTATTCCTCTTCCCCTCCTATGCACCGCTCTTCCTCTGTCTCTAAATACTCCATCTTCCTTTCATTATTATTGTTAATTTTATTTCACTTTATGCCATATAATGTTACATTCATTATGGGCATTTGGTACATATACATGACACACCTTAAATTTTTTTGCTTTTCTTTCTCTGTAGGTCTCCTGGACCCCTTCTTGTCTGAAAAAATTCTGTCTCTTTCCTTTGCTTATAGAATTTTAAATAAAAGCCTATGTGAGGAAACTTTATGCAATATAAACCTGTTTTAACTTCAGTATATTTTAATATGAGAATTGCTCCTTAAAAGTTCTTAAGGATTTTTCTAGAAGATTCTTTTAGGAATGTGCAAACAACTGGGTCTGTGAGGATGTGGTGCCTCTTGTGCTGGGTGGGGCTGGCAGGAGTGTGGGGAAAGACCGAGGGCCTCCTGTGCTGACGGGAAAAGCAGGGTACAGAGCTTTGTCGTGTAACCATGTACAACAATGCCAGGCCTGGTGACTCACACTCACCAGCACTCAGTACCACATACCCCCATACTGGCATGTTGGCTCAGGAGGCAGAGGCAGCAGGATTGCAGTGAGTTCAAGGCTAGCCTGGGTGACATAGTGAACTCAGGGCCAGTCTGAACTACAAATCAAGACCCTGTTTCAAAAAAAAAAAAAAAATAAGAGGCAAGAAGTCATTGGAGTGGGTCTTTTCAATGTGATTTATGTGCATATAGAAAGAGAAGAGAACATAGCTACAGAGAGAAGAAAGACTGTATGAGGAAATAAGAAGGCCACCTCAACCACCTAATGCCAAGATGAAAGACCTCAGAACGAAGTCGACCTTGCTGATCCTCTGATGCTGGACTTCTATCCGTGCAGAAATACAGTTTTGTTATTTAAATCACCTAATGTGTTGCACATGGTTAGTGCACACCTGGTAAACTAACAGAGAATGAATTGGGTCAGAGGATGAGAGTTTAAGTCAAAATCTGAAACCAAAAAGCTGTAATATTTCTATAGTTAAGAGTGGAGCAGTTATTCTGGCCCCAATATACTGCTGGAGCAGCCGCATTTGCTGATCTGACACCCGGTTTGTCTGAAGGGCTTACTCTACAGTGTTGGTTACACTGGCAAGAGTGGGCGGAGGGCAGTCTGCAGAGCAGTTAGTATTTGTGAATGCTTCTTGTTGTTTTCAGAGACCAGAGAAGTGTGAGCTCAGCTTGAGAAACAGGGTCACAGCAATGAATCTGGCCGACTGGCTGACTTTTGGAGCACAAGACTGTCGCGAATGGATGTTCACTGACTTTAGCTGTCATTAATTAACTGCATAGCTCTGAAATCAGTTCCCACTGCTTGCTTGTAAGCAGGGTTATAAACTGTTACTAATTGATGAAAAGAGCTTAAAACTAGTCCATGGACATAGAACAAGTAATTTCCTATGAGACATGTGACATTTTATTCTTAGTGGCCAGCACTAATAAGCAAAGAATAAAAAACTGAAAATTAATCTTAAAATGGTAGTATCTCTAACTTGTGTAGGTATTATGCTTATCAATATAAATTTCCCCAAATATAAGTGGGGATTTAATATAGTACCAATTTTATATGAAGTTTAAGAGTCACTATGTATTAGCTACTTAGCAAAAAGTTTATGCAAATAAAATATATTAACAATAATTTTCTAAAAGACTGAATTCAATTTCACTCCAGTCCTGCATTCTTAGGTTTTTTGAGACAGGGTCTCGCTTTGTGGTTCAGGCTGGCCCTGAGCTCAGCCTCCAACTCACATCACAATCCTCCTGCCTCTGCCTCCCGAGTGCTGGGATTACAGGCGTGAGCCACCACGCCCGGCACTGTGGTATGTGGTACTGGTTGCTGCTGGATGTGGGTCTCCACACCCAGTATAGGTGTGTGGTTACCGGAGAATCGAACCCGGACCCTTGCGCTTGCAAGACAGGCGCCGGAACCACTGAGCTAACTCCCCGGCCCCAGTCCTGCATTCTTCACCACTGTAATATACAGTTCTTGCAACAAATATGCATATTTTGCATGAGTTTTTTTTTCTATAATGATGAAGACAGATCAATTAAACAGCTTAGAAAGCGATCGCGCCTGCGCAGGTCTGTCCATGAAGCACACAGCGGACTCATTCTTACAGTGGCCGTGTCTGATGATGACCCAGCTGGGAGCCGGGACTTCACCACATGGTCCTTCGTAATATTTAATATAGATAGGACGGAAACATTCCTATGTTTATCTCAGAAGTTACAGATAATAAAATATAAAGGTAGTTTTCACAGAAGAAGGCATGAGGGGCTTTCTGGAGTGACAGCAGAGTTTTATATCATGATCTGAGTGGCAGCAGCCAGAAAAATCCCTGTCTAAAAATTCATTAATATCTGTACATTCTGCTTTTCATAAATTATATATCATTAAGATAAAAATCACATCAACACATCATAAAAGCCATTTTAAAATATAAGCTTGTAGAGGAGAAACAGCCTTACTTTACATTTTTAAGTCTCAGATATTTTCTAATGATACTGAATTTATTGGCTGAGTGGCAAAGGGAATGTGTGAGCATTAGCTCTTTAATACTGTCATTTTAGTGAGAGTGCACTTGGATACTTCCTTTATTATTGTCTTTTAGGCTTATTTTTAATAGTTTCATATTTTTGAGTGCTAAATTCTGATAAGTTGTTTTCATTTTTTTCCAGTTTTTCACATGGCACTCTTGACAGTAACAGGGCTTTTAATATTCTGAGGAGACAAGCTTAATTTTCACACATAGAGTTTATGTCAGTCACGTAAGCCAAGGTGTCTTATGCTGAGAAATAACCTGTAAACCTCACAACATCCGCATCTTGCTCCTGTTCATGTTTCCTCATAGATTGGAAGGGACAGGAAACATCCTGCTCATTTTCCTCAAAGAAGGGTCCGGGATAATCTAGCAGCCACTGCTTTGAATGTTGTTGGTCTCTGCAGGAGGGAAAGGAGGCTCCTAGAAGACACTACACCTCCAGTTAAAGGTTGTGTTTGGGGTAGGAGGACATGAGAGGTGTGTTGTGTGTTCTCGCGCCCGAACTAAGTCTGTGCCTTGGCATGACAACATGAAAGCCATGTGGTGTGTATCTATTCAGAAAGGAGAACACTGGAAACAGTTGGTAAGTATTGTGAGTTATTTCATCATCCTGCATAGAAGGATTTGGTGGCTTTGGATTTAAAATAGAAGGGTTCCCCTCTTGACTGATGCTGGGCTTTAAAAATCTATGGTAGGATAAGTTAAGCACTTCTGATTTCACACATCTAGAATGGGAAACATAATAGACCCAACTCATAGTATTGTTAGGAGGATTCAGCATGACAACGGTTATGGATACCTTAGTACAGTGCTTCATATACATAAAATGCACTCAGTACATGTTTAGCTCCCTTATTCCCCACAGTCATCACTTACTCATGCCTGTCTTAGATGTTAAAAGTTCCCAAAGTTCATGGGAAAATGTGCCCGTGGGTTGGAACCACTTTGAAGCAAGGGCTCGGGGAGAATCAAAGACCACATACTTTTCATGCTCTGACTAAGCAAAGTGAAAGTAAATATTGGGAAGAAGATGAAGCTGTTTGTCTGCACACTTGGTGAAGGAGGGTTTTTTTTGTTTTTTGTTTTTTGTTTTCCAATTTTCATTTGCAATCCCATGTACTTATTTACTGTCACTCAACAACTATTTGTTAAGAGCCGTCCTAGACTTTGGTGATGATGTGGTGATGAAAAAGTTTTTCTTGTAGTGCTTAAGTTAGTGTGAGGAGACTAACAATAAAAATGAAATAAATTTATTAAGGAAATTTTGATGAGTGGCATTAAGAAGACAAAACATAGTGACTTATTTTTTGAGTGTTGATACTCATGGAACTACTAGATTTTTGAAAATTTAGGAGTTCAGTACAGTAAAAATGCAATCCTCATTATGAACCATCCAATTGGGAGGACTTGTGATCAAGAACCCCAAATTCCTTGCATTGTTGCTCCCTCCTCCAGAAAATCAATCATTTAACCCAGATGCTTATACTTTTTTCCCAGAAAAACTAGTAGGTAGGATGAAGGGAACCAATACAGGTATAGACAGGAACTTGAAGTACTGGGAAGCCATTGCTTCCCTTCGATTTGAAAATGAAGGAGGGGACGGCTCTACCTGATGCTGTGTGTGTTGTGCTGTGGGAGAGCCCTCATGCAAGAAGAGTTCAGTGGAGGATAAGGCTACTGAGCAAAACTGCTGCTGAAAGGAAAGTTCTCTGAGTGACTTACCCATGCTCCTGCTCTGATCAGCTTGTGACTCTCCCACAAGTGCTTTCCTCTTGCCAGGGTCAAGCAGAAACAAGAAGCCCAGGAGCTCTGTGCTGCAGTTACTAGAGAATGGGGTGGGCAGAGAACAGATCCACAGTGAGTATAGAACCTAGAGGATCCACCTCTGAGACCTCTTCAGAAAGCAGATGGACATGCCGATCTAGAGGAGCTCTACTGGGAAGTCATCATCAGCATTTCAGTGTTTAGATGTCTCTGATAGTCAGAGCTAGTATTTGTTAAGCATTTCTTTGTGCTGGGCAACACAGCAAAATCCCACATGCATTGTTAGCTCAGTTAATTCTCCTAATAAAGCCAAAGGTTAAACACCATCACCTCATTGTATCCTGTAGGCAACTAATGCTAAGTGAAGCAAAGCATATTGTTTAAGGTCACAGAGCTATGAGGTGGCAGACCCAGAAATCAGGTGCCAGGCATTTCCACCCACCTGGTGAAAACCATTACTATACACAGCTTCTTTGTCTGAAAGAATCAAATACTGAAGAGATGTGTGTTGAGTCACGTCATAATTAAAAAGAAAAATTCCCTCATTTAAAATTTTTTCTACTCCTTTGAAAGGAAACAATTCTGACAAGAATTCATCAGAGAAGATATTCCCAATTTTAATGCCCCAGTTTGGGGATTGCTTTTGATTAAGACTGTTTGCAGACTAGAATATTAGTAACCCACATATTCCCTCATTCTACCTCAAAAAGAGTAGATTCACTTTTATCTTGGGAACAAAGCTGGATGGAAAAGCTTTTTTAACTTTTCTTAATTCATGAAACATTTATCTTCGAGTCAGGTTTTGTTACAGCAACACAAATGTGGCCCGTCAGCATTTCTATTATAACCTCATATTTCCTGGGCCTCTCCTGAGTGCCTTGGAGACTCGGCTTTGAATTAACTTGGCATTCAGGATTGGAATCAAAAAGCTCCATTTTCCTTACCAATTAATTAGATAGTTGAGAAATTCTCAAGTCAAGAGAGAGCCAAACCCAGCAATTTTATTGGTGCAAAAAATACCTTACAGCAAATTTGCTAATTTAAACACTGTAAAAATATTTACACTCACTATACAGTATAACATTATATATTGTATATTAGTCCTAAGAAGAAATGAACTATAAAAGTCCCTAGGAGAAAACTAATAATAATTTTAATATCTTATACTGTGCCTGTTTGATTTTGTGACTAATTTATTTCTTCTTTGGGAATTGGAAAGATTTGAAGTTCTCAGCATAATTGCTTTAAAGTTATAACAGTATCCAGAACTTGAACCATAATAGGAGTGCGGAGGATACAGAGAAGACTAAAGTTTTTCTATGTATCTTTCTAAGAAATTGAAATTTATCTGGAGAACTTTTTCCATTCTGGAAACTTGATTGCTAGTATGCACTGATTCTGGACGTAGATACTTAAAAGTTAGCTTGCCAAATACAATGGCCGTCTGGAGGACTAAGTTATGTATAAAATCTTTCTAATTTTTCTCAGTTTACAAATATTCCATGAGTGACAAGTAAAAATGAAAGAATATCATGATGACTTATCATTAGTAGCTAATCTTTTGTTGTTGTTGTTGTTGTTGTTGTTGTTGTTTTTCCTACAAACCCTTCTAAGCTAAGTCTGAGGAAGTGAGCAGTAGTAGATGCAGCTATTTGGGTAAATCTTTCCTCCTCACTGACTGCCCTGCAGCTGCACTGGCTTCCGTATTGCTTCAGAAGCACCCAGCAAACTCCCACCTGCTGACTGCTCTGCAGCTTTCCTTTCTTCTTGGAAGACTCTCTCTCAGGCTGTCCTTCCATTTCATTAACTCCCAACTCCCAGAAGTCTTGTTCAGAGCTTCACTTGTGAATGAGACTAAACTGGATCATGCTACTTGATGATGTGATTTGCTCTTAGGGGCATTGTAGGGACACCGAAGTTCTGAAAGCTAATGAAGTAAACTAGTAACAGATGAATGGAAGGAACAGCATACAAAGTTATTAATGTGTCAGGGCGTCAGGGCTCTTCAAATGTGAAGGTGAAAGAGGAACGAAAGAGTAAATGCTTACTTCACGCTGGGAGGGAGGGAGGGATAGGACCGCAGCGTGCAGAGGACTGGTGAAGGATTTTTAAAGAAGAGAATGGAGCCCGAGGAATAGGCACTAGGGTGGAAATGACTCCCTTTGGGAGGTGAAGAACAGACAGGAGCAATGACAGAGTCTTCTGAGGTGAGGTGACATTCCTCAGTCTTCCATCCCAGGGATGGTGAGACCTCGGGAAGTTCCAGGACAACTGTATGACTTTTGGAAGCTCTTCCTTCAGTCATGGAAGGAAACTTGGAGACAGCTTGATTGTGAGACTGGTTTCCCAGCTCAGCATGGCAAAACAACATACTTTGATTCTCATTCTCTGAGCCAGTACAGCAATCCCAGTGTTACTGATATCTGTACCACTGCCATATACTTTCTCTTTAGACACTTATCTCCTGACACTTTTTATATATTTTTAGCAAAATGTCTGTCTTCTGCTACTAGAAGATGAGGGTCATGAGGATAAGGTCCTTCCTGTGTTTTATTGCTGACATATACTAAACACTTAGAATTATGTCTAACAAATTAATTGCTGAAAAATTATTTACTGAGTGAATTCTGAGTTTCAAAGACCATAACAAGAATTTTCCAAAACTCTTTGAGTTGTGATTTTCCTTGTTCTAAATATTTTGAATTATTTCTCTCATCCAGTCAAGAATTTCCTTTGAAAGTTAATGTCAAAATGAAAAGCTTCAGCTATAGATCCCCATTGTAGTGTGTACAGACCCATCTTCCCCGGAGACATTTAAACTGGACTGTGGAAATTTCTGCAGTTAACTTTCACGTCTTTGAGAAAATAAAAATGGAAGACAATTGTGAAGTATAGTTTCCACAAAACAAAAGCTTACTGTGTACTTTAAAATACCACTGTATATATTTTGTAACACTCTTAACCATGTGTTAATATAAATGCTGACCTTGGAAATTATGAAATTAAATTGTGATTCTATAATTTAAGAGAAAAACAAAAAATAAAGATTTCCATCCTCAACAGCAGTATTGAAAATGCCATGTTAAAAGCAAGCTACGCTACAGAACCGTTTAGCAAGGACCATTACTAGCTCAGTATAGAGCATCTATGATTGTAGCATTTGTATGCAGTTACCAGAACCTGGGCACTACATTCAGTCTGTCTGATTAGAATGGTAGTGAATGGCAGAGTGAATATTTTATCTCATGAGCATGTGTTAGTTTTATTATTAGGCTGACAATACTTTAAGGCTTAACTAAAATGGTCTTTCAGTTTCTTTCAGATGGATATTTATGTCATTTCTCCTTTGTTTTCCTAGAACAGATGTGAGCATTCTCTCTATGGTCACGTGCATTCTGTCAACGATGCCATCTTCAGTCCTACGGTAAGTTCTTCTCTTCCAATAGACTATTTTAATACTCTATATGTGCAGACTTGTTCTTATGAACAAATTTCTAAAGTAAAATGGTAATGGTGCATTGGGGAGAAAAACAATTTTAAGTGTTAATTATAAATAATGATCAATAAACAATAGAGGGGGCAAAATTGTGAAACTCACATCTTCTATATGCACACACTAGGGAATAGTAGGAGTGATAAAGAATTCTCTTGTACTAAATTCCACTTACATACAGATCTCTAAGTTTTTTGTTTAAACTGAACTTCAAACAAAGTAAGCAAGACATAGATTGTGTTAGTATTTATTGCAAAGTCCAAAAAATGTGCTTGAAAAGAAATCAGAATTAAAAAAGGTAAAGAAATAAAGATTTTGCTTCAATTTACAGCATATAAACTCATATCAAAAGTGTTTTATTTGCAGTTTGATGTATTCAGATATAGGATGATTTCACCAACCATAAAAACTGATAAACTTTGCTTTTTGTTGCTGGGCTGTGGGAGGAGATCTCTGAAAGGCTAGGTATAATAATCATGGATGGATGATTGAAGTTCCTCCATCTGAGAGGAAGACGATTTGACTGGAGAGATGACCTTTCAAATCTTTTCGAGCTCTACATGATTTAATTAAATACAACATTTTAATTTGACTGTAAGCTCAGTGAAATTAGTAGAAATCCTGATTTTGTACCCTCTTCTTTTTCAATTAGCTAAAACAGAAATCTGGTAGATTACTGACATCTAACTTAAAAATGACAGTGTAGTCAAACTTCTATTACTATCAGGGTGATAATATTCTTTTAGACATAGGAAAAATACTCACTAAAATCACCTCTACTGAAAGAATGTTGAATGCTCCAGCTGAAATTGTGCTGGTGTCACTCCCAGTCCTGAGAATTATGATGATGGACTCAGGCGTAACTATATTTTAACAGATTTGTCTTTGTAAGGAATGTTTCTATTTAATGCACTGTAGTGAGGCAATTAGTTGAAAAATATTATGTTACAGATTGGTTCTAGATAACAAATAAAATTTTATTTCTAGAAGAATATAGAGACATTTAAGTACCATAGATCTACATGATATAAGACATTTATGCTAAATCCTATTAAGTAGGTTATAGCCTCTCATGCCCTAGGAAAATTAAATGGACTCTGAAATGAAGTTAACTAATAATTTGCAAACCAGACATTTTATTTTTGTCAGCAATATCATAGCTGAAAAAGACACACCATTCAAGATTCTAAATGGTAAATTTAACACACACTGAACTAGCCCAATGAGATTCACCGAATTAGCAGTCAAGAGGAATAGACATTAATTATACATATTTCAAAGGGTCAGGTGCTAAACATGAGGTCCAAGTGTTTAAGGTCACAGTGACTCATCTGATTTTGTTTACACACCCTGTTCACACCTAAAGGACTGTGCCAACACTATTCCTAATTGACTTCTCAAATTCCTATTTACCATTCCTAATTTGTTTCTTTTTTAGTGCAAGTATTTACTAACTCTTAAAAGAAATGTTATGATGATTGACATGTATAGGTAAAATTCTTGGTCACCTTTATGAATTCTTTTGAAAACGACTCATGTCTCCGACCTGCTCTGCTGGGAATCAGCAGTAACTACACATCCCAGAGAATGGCAAGATCTCTTAAAACATCATCGTGACACAGTTCTCATCCAAACACACTACCAAGTGAGTGGTAACAAATGTGTTGTAAGGCGCAGGTAGAGCAGTTCAGTTCCTTGGTGTCAACCTTGCTAATTGTTTAAATCCTCTAGGAAGAGGTATTCATGTCACATTTTGAGCTAAAATTGCATGTGGCTGTCTATGTGAATGTAGTTTTAGGAAAATTCTATAGCTGAGATTTGTAAGCAGAAATCACAATATAAAATTCACTGTGATCAATCTAGCAGTCAAGAGTCGCATACCAGATATACAAGTAACATCTATGCGTAGTCCTTAAAAACTATGCAAATTAATTTATATTTCTGTATTTATAGTATTAGAGGTCTAATGTCTTGATTTCAAACTGATTTCTTATTGGAAGTATACATTTATTTTTAAACTATTTTCTAGTAATTTATAATGAGACAGTATTCTTACAAAGGACAACCAAAGATCTAAAGGAAGCTAAGAGGTTTTACTGGAAAAATATTAATAATTTAATGTGAGGAAGGATAAAAAACAACTATGGAATCGACAGACTTGTGTATGTCCTTTATACACAGCAGGAAAAGTATGATTACAACATTTCCTATTCAACTTCTCAAACCTTTATTTAACATTCCTATTAATTTATCTCTTCTTTAATGAAAGTATTTATTAACTATTAATAATGGTCTTTCTGTTGGAAAGAGTCTTCTCTGGCTTTTATTTTCCTGGAAGTTGATTTTCCTAAATCTTTTCTTGGACTTTTTCATGTGATTCTTGTTTTTCAACTCACTCCTATGTTCAAATTAGTCATGTACACAGGCCCTATTTATTAAACACACTGATATATTTTGTTACTTCATTTGCTACAACTGACTTTTAAACTTTACCTCCTTAATTTGAAATTTCAGTTTCTTCTTGATGGACAATATTCTTTGGTAGTTCATTCAAGGAGAATGTTTTTTTGATTGTTTGTTTTGGTTTTGATATGGGGTATCGAACTCATAACCTTGCACTTGAAAGTTATGTGCGAGAACCACTGAGCTAAATCCCTGGACCCCATTGAGGAAGAGTTTACAGCTAAACTTTCCAGGTCTTTGTGTATCTAAAATTATCCTTACTCTTTTCATCCTGGAATTGTATTTTCTTGTGGCCATATTCAAGCCGACGAAACTCCATTCTTTCATTGTGGATAACTGTTTCTGTTTTTCTGTCTGATACAATGTAATATCTTTGGGATCAGACATTTAGTCTTTGATGTGCCTACATGTGATTATTTTTTGTTTTGTCTTTCTCAGGACTGTGTTTTCTGTGTGTGAGTACTCTTACCTTTCTACCATTGTGGAATTTTTTTCCAGCCATTATTTCTTTACATAGTTTTTAACCAATTCTCACTAGCCTGTCTTTTAGAAATTCTTTTAAAATTTTTGTTGAAATTTCTTGTTTAATTTTACATCCTTTATTTATTTATTTATTTATTTATTTTGGAGATGGGGTCTCACTTTTGTACTTCAGGTTGGCCCTAAGCTCAGTCTTGAACTCACAGCAATCCTCCTGCCTCTGCCTCCTGAGGTGCTGGGATTGCAGGCATGAGTCACCACACCCAGCACTGTGGTATGTGGTACTGATTGCCAGTGAGCATGAGTCTCCATGCCCAGTATTGTTGTATGTGGTTACTGGGGATTGAACCCGGGTCCTTGCGCTTGCAAGGCAGGCACCGGAAGCACTGAGCTAAATCCCCGGCCCCATCGTTTAATTTTTAAAAAATATTTTCCATGGTTTCTAGTTTCCTCTGTTGCATCCTGGCTAACTTCTCTAGCTGCATTTTAAAATTCATTAATTTTTCATTTGACTCCTGAGTTTTTATATTTAAATTACAATATTCTACTTATAATTTTTATTGGGTTATTTAAAAATTTTCCTGTCTTTGTTCATTATGTCTAACTTAATTTCAGTATTATATTATTTTTTTTTCTTTTTAAACCTTATAATTCATCATTTCTATGAATTCTCAGTGATCAGGCTACTTATGCATGATCCTATTCCTCCATGTTGCCCAGACAATTCCAACACCTTTTTGTCCTCATCTATTTCAATGTAAACTATAAGATGGATTTCCACTACAACTGCTCTTGATTTTCATATCATATCCTGTAACTAGTCCATCATTATGGTCAGCCTTCATTTTTCATCATCATTTAAAATGTTCCTCTCTTTTGAGTCCTGAGAAGTGAAATATGCAGTCAGTCCTTCAGTCTGCTGTGCTGGATCCCCTGTTACCTAACTGCTAAATATTAAACTGTATCAGGGTTCAGTAGTCAGCTGTGTGCTTTACCAGGTCCCCTTTTAATTCATCTTTCTAAAATGTGGCATTTCATTTTCTGTCCAGCCTCAAGATCTCACACTGACTTCTAGTCTCTCCATCGTCTGTCACTCAGTTTAAATTCTGGGAGATATCTCATTCATATATATTAAAGTTGAACACTTGTTTTTATAATACTGTTTTCTTTCCTCTATTGCATCATATTAGTAAATATCATCCTATTCATCCTGACACAGAAGTAGGAGGATGAGACATAGTTAGCAAATATCTTGGGCTTTCTGTTTACTTTCTTCAGAAATCTCTCCTCATTGGAATTTAGAAAACAGAAATTAAAAATATATTTCTATGTTGCCTGACTCAGCGACTCCATCATCTACTACTGTGTAAGTTGTTATATATTTTGTATTCCAGTAAGGCAGTGAATGAATAAATACAGAGTTCTGAACAAATGTAAATGCATATTTTCATTATAATAATATATTTATTTCAACTTGATTTGCCTTCTAAGTTCTGCAAACGGTAAGGTGCTGAGCATTTTATGATTAGGATGGATTAGCTATTCCTTAGAAAATGTCTATGACACCAAAATGTCCCATGTATTTGAAACATAGAACAGTTAGCAAATTGCAGTTATATTCATTTCCTCTTAGTAACTTTGGGATTCTGGTAGTACTATTCAAAAGATCTGTTTATTTAACCTAATAACAGTAACAGAAATGCAGAGATATAAAACATATAGTGCACCTTAGACAAAAAGAAAAGGAAATTCTAAAATTATTCTAAATTATGTAAGTGCATTAAACTTGAGCCAAAACTACTAAAAATAGATGTAATTTTAGTAGGAACATTTCTGTTCCATATCAGCATATATTATGTAGTCATTAGGAATTCAAGAGCCTTAAATTTGACCTGAAATAAGTTAATTGTTCTTTAAGTTTCCAGTATATAGATAAAAATGCATTAATTTGCATTGTTTTCTTCAAGTCATTCATAAAGGAATACATTCAACCACTTACCTAAAAAATTATCCTCATCCCATTTTAGCAGAAGAAACTGAACTTCTTATTCCTGAGGTTTTTTATTATCAAAATCAAACAAAAAGTAGTTTCAGTTTCTGACCATTTCATATAAAAATGTAAACAGTATTTAAGTCATGCAGCATTTAACCTCTGAAGGACAAATGATGTCAGGCAGTATTTATACACTAAAAACATTCAATTTTGTTAAACTCTTCAGCAATCCAGCTTGATGTCAGCTATTAGCTCAGCCAATTATGCTGATACTTGACGTCAATTCTTATTCATTATTACACCTACACAATGATGCAGAAGTTGAAACTTATAGTTATCTGCTGAAAAACACTAGAGTAGGTTATGTCCGTCCAAGGACCTGAAGATAGGAAATTTAGCAATATGAAAATGTCATTTTTATTTTCTATAATATTTGAGTAATATTGTGCCCCTAGTCAAAATTAACTTTGTATCTTTTAAGCTAATTCTAGACATTGTAATATTTTTAAACTAAATTTTTCATGAAATAATCTTCTTGCACTTGCAACTCTGGAAGGAAAATTATTTCTATCAGAAAAAGAGATGTTGCAAGCGAAGTAGTTTATATGATAGATTTTTGAATAATTAGAAAACTATAAAAAATTCAATAAATTGTTAAAAGTATACTCTACTTCTATTTTGCTTTGTTATCAGAAATGCAATAGTATAAGTGACAAAAAATACAAACAGGACAGTTAAGATTATATCTACTCTTTTTTTAAATTTGTATTTTTATTAGGACAGGTTTGCAGGACTAATGATTATGTTCATCATGGGATGTTGATACTTATACATAACATCTGGATTCTTTATATGCCCTCGCCCTTGTCCCCTCCTCCATCTTCCAATTTCTTTACACTGACAAAATTTGTGTCTCGATTTACCATGATCTATCTTTTGTTTGCTATTCAATTCATTCATACATTGAGTTTCTCACATAAGAGTAAATGTGAAATTTAACCTTGTGTGTCTGATTTGTTTCAGTTGATGTTCTGGCAGCAAAGTGTATCCACTTTTCTACAAATAATCCAAATTTGTCTTTCTTTATGGGGAGTACTACTCCCTTGTGTATAAATATAACGTTTTTTGTCTACTTCTTTCTTGATAAGCCTATAGGCTGCTTCCAAAAGTTTACAAGCTGGGCTGCCATAAACATAAGTAAATAGATATCACTGCATTATTATTCCTTTAGATCATCCCAGAAGATATCTAGGATGGAAATAGCTGTGTCAAATGGAATTTCTATGTTTTGGGGGAGTCTGCATGATGATTTCCATCATGTTTATGCTGCTTTACATTCCCACCAACAAGTAAAAGTGTTCCTTTTGCTCTGCAGCTGTGAAAACATTTGTTACTGTTTGATATCTCAATGACAGCCATACTCTCAGCAGTAATACAGAATCTCTGTGTGTTTGAATTCACCTTGCTTTAATAACCAGAGATGTGAAACATTTTTTCATGCATTTATCAGCAATTTTCCTGGCTTCTTCAAAGGAGTTCTGTACCTGCTCATTTCAGTTGCCTTCAGATGCATTCTAGACTAGATCTTTGTTTAAGTAGGAGGTTTTCAATCTCATTAGCTGACAATGGATTTTTAGAATTTTTATGTCTTCTTGGGTCAACTTTGGTAATTCACATGAGTCTAGGACTCTGTCCGTTTCTTCTGTTTTTGGTATTATTGGTGTATAGATTCTCAGAGTAAGAGTTGATCATCCTCTGGATTTCTGATGAATCTTTCATTATTTCAACCTTTCATTCATAATTGCATGCATTTGAGCCTATGCTTTCCTGTCTGAGCCTTGGGTTTATCTTATTCATCTTTTTCTAGAAGCTTCAAGTTCAGCATTAGGTTATTTTTTAGAGCTTGTTCTATTGTCCTTACATGGGCATTCACTGATATGGATTTCCCTTGTAGATATGTTTTCATTGTATCCAATAAATCCTAGTATATTATATTGGCATTATCATTTAATTGTAGAAACTTTCTGATTTCTACTTTATTTTCATCTGTGACCCATTGGTTGTTCAAGAGGGTATTGTTCAATTACCATGTGTTTATGAAATTTGGAATTTCTTTTGATATTGATCTCTAATTTTAAAGCACAGTGGTCTGACAGTATACAGGGGATAACTTCAGTTTCTTTGCATTTATTTAAATATGTTCTATAAACTAGGTTATGGTCTATTTTGTGGAATGACCCACTTGTGGCTGAGAAAAATGTGTATTCTGATTTTGTGGGGTGGATATCTGCAATTCTGTAGATATCTATTAAATCCTTTTGTTCAAAAGCCTGAGTCAGCTCAACTATTTCATTGTTGATTTTTATCCAATGAATTTGTCAACTTTTCTCTGTATTCCCAAATTTTAAATTTCAATAATTGCTACAGTCAGCTAAGCATGATTTCAAGGATTTATCATCTTTATGGAGTACATAACAATTAGAAGCAATCTGATCATCCTACTTATATCTATCTCTTCTTTTAACATAAATTTAATAATTTGTTTTCTATTTATGGATGATTCAAATGATTTAAATATTTTAACATATATGAAAAGCTCAATAATGAAGTTTCTACTTAATAGTGCTTTCTAATTATTGACTATGTATGCCTTGTCCACTACTGTAAATACTGAGGTTTCAGCAAGAAAAAAGACCAAATCTTGTCTAAAATTTGGTATGAACCTTCTGTTATAAGAACCAGAAACAATAAATAAACAAGCATGTGAATACTGTCAAGTGTAGGTTTGTATGCATTTAAATGACTATTATTTCATTTAACCTAATTCACAGTCAATTAACTCTCCATTTTATAGCTTAAAACTAGTGATTCCTAGTTCAACTAATCATTCAGTTGAACCACAAAAGTTTGTAATTACATATATTTGTTCAATGCCACATGTCATGTTGAGATTTAAAATATAGTCAGCATACTATCAAAAGAAGGAGAAGTACTACCTATCAAGGATATCAGGGTGAAAAAGAGTAATGAAGTAAGGGTGGGAGCTTGCAGTAGAATAGGTGGGGTGATGAGCATGCTGAGAAAATGACATTTAAAGGCTAGGGATTTAGCTCAGTGGTTCTGATGCCTGCCTGGCAAACCCAAGGTCCCAAGTTTGATCTCTAGTAACCACATATCTCAGTGGTGGGTATGATGGCTCATGCCTGTAATCCCAGCACTCAGGAGGCAGAGGCAGGAGGATTGCTGTGAGTTTGAGGCTCTCCTGGGCTACATAGTGAGCTCAGGGCCAGGGTGAATTACAAAATGGGGAACTCTATCTCAAACAAACAAACAAACAAAAAAAAAAAAACAAAGAAAATGACATCAAATAGGCAAAGGAAGAGAGTGTGCTGAAGCCAGAGGTCTCAAGCAGAGATACCAATTAGGCCAAGTCCCTAATGAGCAAACATCATATGTGGTGGAAGAGCGGAAAGTCTGAAACACATGAACTGGACGTGGGTTAGATTAAGCAAGTGGAATATCATGCATGTAGTAGAAAACTGATTGGTAACAGAGTATTTATTTGTACAAAATTACCCTGGCTGTGAAAAATGCTAGCTTTTGTATCCTTTACATCTTAGCATAATTCTTATTCCAGAAACTAATTTAAAAATATTTACTGATTGGGAAGTATCAGCAAGTCATTGGATTCAAACTCAAAGGACATTTAAAAGGCTGTAGTTAGGACAGTGTGGAGTGATGAAATTTGGCTCCTAGTGTAGATTTTAAATTTTATTTAAAAATTTAGCACATCTTGCGGTTCCCTCATGATTTTTCTGAGCATACAGCTGCTCCAAATAGTCAAACGGTATTTACTGTTCTATGAGAAAATATCACTACTCAGAATATTTGCCCATTAAGGCAAATTGTCTCAGTTAAACAAGTTTCACGTACAAGATGTTTGAAGCAATATCAAAATATCTACATAAAATTAAACATTTCCTTCTCATGGTGATAAACTGCAGTCACTATTAACTTGCATGTGATTTTTAAACTCTGAAAAGCTACATATCTGATAAAACACTTGAGGGTTTAGAGAGATTTTTCTACAATATAAGGATGATGTATCATGCATTGTACATTGCCCCTGAATCACATAATTAGAGTAAAAAGAATTGTCACACCAATTTACTCATAAGCATAATTACAGGAAAACTTGATTATCTCCTTTAATGTGATTTTCCCCCACTTAGCTGTGTGCTCTCTGGTGAATGTGACCCCGTGAATCCGTACTTTAATAAGTGACTGCTAGCTAATATGCCACTCCATAGGCAGAGCAGGAGAACCTGCCTGTTCCCTGGAAGAGATTTAATTTGTACAAGCATAGTGACCCTATGTAGGAAATGTTCTAAAAGTTACATCTCTGAGCAGAATGGGCTGGAATTTCCTGAAGCAGCTTTGACTGAAATATTGGGTCTCAGCATGTCGATCTGTCTTTCATCTCACTGGTTCCCATAGCTGTATCCAAAACTCAACAGTTTTCTAAGTTGCTTTATCTAGATTACATTCAGAAACCCAAATTTACTGTATTTTGTTACAAATTTCTATACTCACTTGTATTGTTTTAAGAATTTGCAAAAGTTCTCAGACTTGCTACTTGAGTGGTAGTGAAACATAAATCCCTTAATTTTGGATTTAAATACTCATTTGGAGCTAGACAGTTTCTCTTACCTAAACTGGAAAAAATTAGAACCACAGTAAATCTTAAATATAGACCTTGTTTCCTTTTGATGGGTTAATGTTAGAATTAGAAAAAAGATATTCAAAATTTTCTTAAGCCAAAATGTGGAAATATTTTCTAGCTTATATACTAAATAAAAATATATGAAAGAAACCAAATAATTACATTGTGAATCCTTTCTCTACCATGTTCTGCTTTATATGCTTACAACGGTGATAACAAACCTGAGTCTTTTGAGATTGTAGCTTTATTTTCTATAAAAGGCGTTCTATGGATACAATTCCTTATCTTCAGTGAAATAGGATTGTTTTGCTGCTAGATGGTGTGGATCTTTGCTTTAATAGAAATTAAAACTGAAGCACACATTTACAGAAAGAAAAGCTTTAATGGGAAAGTTAGGAGGCAGAAAGAAAAGGCCTCTGTCCTACTCATAAAGAGGGAAGGAGGCCCTCCAGACCATCATCTTAGTCTCGGTGTCACAGTCCTGGAATCTTTATCAACAAAGGAAAGTCACTTTCTTTCCCAGGAAAGAACTGTCTGTCTGTGCCCATCTTTGTCATGTGGAGCTCTGCCTTTCCTGAAAAATGGGTGATTTCAAATTTAGGACAATAACTGACAGCTGCTGCATATTCCTGAGTGTCCTTGTAAACCTCTTACCTCAGTGTCCTCAATTGGATAAGAGTGGGCCTTGAAGCCAGAAATGTGTGAGCGGGATTACATCATGCAACATTCAGGGCCAATCAACCTGTCCAGCAGGCTTCTGGACAGACTCTCTAAAGGACCAACATACTCCCACATGGACCTGAGAAAAGATCTGAGTCTGGATTTACAGTAACAGAGAAACAAAACAAAGGCCAAACTCTGTTCTGCTTTCAGTTAACTATGGAACATCTGTTGGCCCAAGTGAAGATCATAGTGCCAAGCAAAACATTTAAATTCATGGCTTTTAAATTCTTGACTGTCACAGAAGAAAACACAAATCTTGTTTACAATGAATAACAGCCAAGGGCCCCTGAACCCTCTCATCCTCTCCCCGCTGTTGCAGTCTTTGACTGTGCTGATTGCATCAGTTTCATTAGTGAATATAAAAGTGGAGTTTCTAAAAATCACAGGTAACAATTAGAAGTAGAAAACAGAAAGGTGCAGTGCTTGAAAGGCTATGAGTTGTTAGCTTTACCCTCTAATTTATTTCTACCCATCAAACTATAATTTTAGAGTATTTTATGCTATTACTTTAATATGGCAATAGCCAAATATAGGTTATGATCATAAACATAACATTAGCAATGTAAACATTAAGTTGACACAAGCTTATTCACAAATTACTGTCTTTATGTACATTGCAAAATTACTCGGAATTTATGTATCTGTACTTACTTATGTATTGAAAGAAAATAAATTCATTCCAGGTTACCCCAGAAATCTTATTTCAGTGAGCACTATATTAATCAATAATAATTGGCCACTTTAAAAGAGACTTTTGCCAAATAGAATAACACCTTAGGTTACTGCAATAAATAAAACAAATCTAGGAGAATTTGTGTGGAAACACATGTAATATCTTCTGCAATTATCAAAAAGTGGAGGAACAATGTTATAAAGAAAAGTATCTAATTCTCCACTCCCCTGTTTGATAATTTGCCTTATTTTTTCATGACTGTAAACATACCTACTTTAAAAAATTATATCTGAGCCTTTAAATCATTATTTTGAAATTAGTAGAGGTGCAGTGTTACATATTTTTCACAGAAATCTCTGTAAAAGTTTATGGAATGAAACTAGGGAAACTAAAATACAATTTTTCCAAACAGGAAAGAAACAGATTTGGCCAGAATTTTGCACTTTGAAGCTAAAGCAGCTGTTGATACGGGATCCAGGATTTCAAGTCCCTCTTTGACCTCTCGTTAGAGCAACCAAAGCCTTATCTTCTTCTGATTGTCATTCCCTGCCTCCCTCCCTTCATTACTCTGAAAATATAAAAGAACTGACTTCCTCCCTTGATAGAGGACAACAGATTAATGAATTTAAGTGCCCACGCCGTTAAAATTGTCATTGCTGGTGTCCTATTTCAAGTGCAGCATCAACTGTGGCTAGCTTTTACTCCTCAGGGGGTCCAGTAAGTTTCAGTTTCTTATGTAAATTTATGCAAAAACTGCTCCAGTGATATCACATGCTATTTATTTCCAGCCCCCAAAGGACTGCTGTTTCTTGATTTAGAGAAGGAAAGAGCAGAGCAGGGCTGAGGCTGAGTTGTGGGTTAACAGGCAGCTTGTCAGCCCACTCGGGCCTTAGAGAGTTTCAGAAGAAAGTGCGATGTCTGTGATAGAGTGCACTGAAGTTCACTTACGTCTACTTGATTCTTACTTAGAAATATTTTTAGAGGGCCGGGGATTTAGCTCAGTGGTTCTGGCACCTGTCTTGCAAGTGCAAGGACCCAGGTTCGATTCCCCGGTAACCATATACCTATACTGGGCATGGAGATTCACACCCAGCAGCAACCAGTACCACATACCATAATGCCGGGCGTGGTGGCTAACACCTGTCATCCCAGCACTCGGGAGGCAGAGGCAGGAGGATTGCTGTGATGTGAGTTGGAGGCTGAGCTCAGGGCCAGCCTGAACTACAAAGCAAGACCCTGTCTCAAAAAAAAAAAAAAAAAAAAATTCTAGAATGTGAAGATACAGGAGAACACATGGCATTTTGCTTAAGAGGCTTAGAAACTAGCCTCTCCGAGATGGCCCCACTGATCCTAACATTCTAGCATCATGTCTTCTCTTGTTTGTGCTGTGTCTCTTCTGTCTTCTCACTCGCCACCTGGGACTAGGCCTCTCCAACAAGGAATGCTACTCATTTTATCAAAGTTCTTTTCAAAATAAATTCCATAATTTAAAAAAATTACACGCAAAATCCATCGATCAGCTTGTACTAATGAAGGAACATCCACTGGTGGTGCAATAGAAGCAGCATGTGCTAAAAAAAGATAGGTTAGGAAATTCAGCCCAGTAGCACTGTGCCAGCCTTGCAAGCACAAAGCCCTGATTTTGATCCCCAGTACAGAGAAAAAAAAAGACATAAAATAAAGAAACAAGATTAGAGCAGCTTAGTTAAATGGAACAGAGTTGTTGAAATTTGGCATTTGTTAAGTATGTGTTTAAAATCATTGGCATATTCTTTAAATCTCAAGTCAGGTCACTCATTGTCATAGGCTGTTTTAGGAAGTATGTTTATCAATGCAGGCTCCCTTTAAATAAAAGTATATATGGTATAAGTTTTATGTTTCAGTATAGGTGTTTGGAAAAGATAAGTTCATGGAAAGAGGTGAAAACTGCTCAAGTTGTAATCATGTCAGGAAAATACACACTGTGGGTATATCTCTAGATAGCGTGTATATAAATTATTCAGTTGTGTAGACATTTAACATCAGTTGTATATGTTTGTGATACCGCAGCAGCTTTAATGTTGGGTTAGAGGGAGATTATCATGATTTTATTAAATCCTGTATTACTTAGTATAATGGAAAAAGTGACAAAAATGTAAAACTCTAAGCTCTAGTAAGGTTTTTCTTGATCTATGTACATTCATAACAATCCACATCTCCCTCTTTCTTGCCCTATATATCTTATTTTCCTGCTTAATTTCTGTTGCTTATAAGATCATTGCCCCCAAATCATATAATAGCATGAATCAAAATTAAATTTAAAAATTCTGACTAAAGAACCTATACCTTAGATAAGACAGTAAGGTATTAACTTTGTACTTGTTGATCAATAGATTTGAACTCTGATCCCAGTTACCACTTACCCAGGTGTGTGAGTCAAATTACCCTCCCTTCTTGAACGTAAAGTAAAGACATCACTCAAGACCTCGTATATTCTTCAAATTAACCCCACTGGGTGCTAGATATTTTTGTACTCCTGTAATGACTTATCAGCTTTGTCTTGAGATAGTCTTTAATCACTTAGAAAGTGTTGTGTTTTCGATATTTGTTAATGAGATTAGGAGAGTGGTTAGTCTGGGATTTATTACTCTACCTGACCAAAGCACGACCTTTCTTTATGTGTTCTGATCCCCCTGATGACTTCTAATCTTCAGACATTTCATTCTATCTTCCAGAAAAGGCAGCATTTTCAGCCTTGCGTGTGAACCTTTCCCTGCTCTAATGTCTAAGCATTTCAGTTTGTACTTCCCAGGCTTCAACACAGTTTCCACACGTACATACACCAAATAATGTCCCGCTAAGAACAGTACTGCAAGAAGTTGCTGTGCAGCCTTCCAGGGTTTCCCTTGGGCTTCTCTCCTCTGCTGTGCACTGCTTTGCATGCTGGAGGTGCCTTAGTTTCCCCAGACTTAACCCATCTCCTTATTTTAAGGGAAGGAGCAAGCTCTGTTTCACTCTTTCCCCCTGTGATGTTATGGTGATCTATCACAGCACTCTGCAACGGTTCCCCTCACTGCTTTCCATCTCTTAGTGATTATGGCCCCTTGTTGTCTGGTGTGTCATGCCCTGTTTCTGTTTTCTTTTTCTCTTTTTTTGGTAATTTCAGGTAGAAGGGGACACATGGTCCGCGTTACTTCACTGTGACTAGCAATAGACGTCTTTTTAGCATGGATTTGAGTAACAATAGATCTAACTACCAGATAGAAAAAAGAATAGAATTCTTTTTTAAATTTAAAATTAGCCATTCTTCCTACAAAAGATAAAGCTTTATAGTGTACTTGTGTTGACTGGACACTGAATTTCACACTGTCTTAAATGGTTTTTTAATTTCTCAAATTATCCTTTTTCTACTCTGTAGAAGACCTAGAACTAGAAAACCTTTACATTATCTTCCAGGAATATCTGAGTAATCATTAATGTTTTCTTTAATGATTGAAAAAAAGTATGTAGATATATCATTGATATGGCTTTCTAGGGAAGTAATAATTGCTTTCAATGTCTAGTGTCCGGATTCTGAGACTCTTTGTGGCTCAGTAGTTACTAGCAGGCTCAACAAGGAGACAGAGAAATCTTCCTTTAACACACATAGCAATGCCAAGCTTAACAACACAATACCACTCCCTCTTCAGATACTGAATACTAAGTTCTAATTTTTACTCCATGTTTCCTTTATTTGTTCTTTCATATACCAGAAATCTATCTGCCCTGCATTGAAAATACAGTGTTACTCTGTAATTATATCACAAAACATTACTGTACTATGACTGGCAGTGCATGCCGTGTAGTGGTTTATCAATAGGCAACACCAAAGGTCTATGAAACAAAGATCTCATACAGGAATATCTGAAATAATGCCAATAATGGCAGTGAAAATGAAGTCAACTCAAATGAGAGTCAGAAAATTCATCTTCTTTGCTTTTAGAGAGGCTCATTGCCAAAGGCAAAATGCATTAATTTCCATTTCTCCTTGAGATGTTAGTTTAGAAAATTGTCCTCAGAGTAGGAAGACTTGTGATTTATTCACGTTTCTTTTCCCTTTACCTTTAAAAGCCACTGTTTTGCCTTTCAGTTGGTATAAAGTAAGTTGGACCGATCTCACTCAACACCACCAGAATAAAATTTTTAATTTATTTAGCATCTACAAAACAAAAATCCTTACAGTAGGTGTTGTGTAGAAGATCCAGAGAAATAGAGGGTTTGGCCCTGTGCTTTGATGTGCCAGAAAGTAATTAAAGAATTGACTATGCACAGAAAAATATCAAAATATGGCTAACTAAAACTCAATAGGGGTGAATTTTTGTTCTCTCATAAACCTGACTGGAAATGTTTATGGTGGGTTTGCCATTTCAAAAACTGGAAACAAGCTAGGTACCTCTCAGTAAGGAAATGAATCAAATGTGGTATATAGAGACAATGAATTGTTATTTAGCACTAAAAAGAAGTGAGCTGTCAAGAAATCAGACAATATGCAAGAACTCTAAATGCATGTGAAAGATGTCAGTCTGAAAGTAGCATGTACTATATTATTCCACTTGAATCCTGTCCTGGAAAACTACATCAGAAATGCAAAGAATCAGTAGAGAGTGGAAAGGGGGAAGGATGAATAATTAAAACACAAAGGAATTTTAGGGCCTGGAAAATACTATTCATGAGACTATAACGATGGACAAGTACACATTTCCCCAAATTATACAATGTACAAGACCAAGAGTGAAACCTAAGGTAAACTGTGGACCTTTGTTGAATATGAGGGGTGAAAATAGTTTTACCATTTGGTTCTCTGATCAGCAGTCTGGTGGGACATGTTGATAATGGAGGAAGTGGTACATATGCAGGGGCAGAAACATATAGAAAATCTTCCTGTTAATTTTTCTGTGAACCTAACACTGCTTAAAAAAAAAAAAAGTTTTTAAATTGGTGGAAATATCTAACAGAATGCTTGAGAGACTTCATTTATAAATATTAGCAGAAATTTGGGGTTGGGTATTCAAATATGGAAAGAATGATTCATTCATTCCTTCACTCAAATATTTGTTCAGTTTGTAAGCCACAAATGATCCTACTGTATAAAGTATTTTTTGTAGTGATGTGTTTTTTCTTTTTAATTTATTTTATCAGTGCATGTTTATAATACGCTATGTTTACAGTTAGTTCCTCATGTGGAACTGGAACATGTATAACCCATCTTAATTCCTTTATCATTCTCCTTTTCCTTCATCACTCCTTCTCCTTCCTCTGTCTCTTGATCCCCTTGTGATTTAAGAAAGATCTACCTACTTCCTTACTTGTCATTAATTATTTTTTGTTTCGCTATTTATTATAATTTCACTTTGTCATGTGAAAGAAACCATCTGATATTTAAGCTTGTGTGTCTGATTTATTTCAGTTAATATTATGGTCTCAAGGTAGCATCTATTGTTTTACGAATGACAAATTTATCTTTCTTTATGAAAGAGTAAGATTGGATTGTGTGTTCTTTATTTAACACCAATGCAATATTTAACAATTTGCATGAACAAGTTTTATTTTAATTAATTAAAACTAAATAAGACTTAAAATTTCAGTTATTCTGTTTAATTCTTATATTAATTTTTGTATTATAGTTGCCTGATTATTTCTTTCTCTAATGATGAACCACAAGTGAGCTTTATTTGAAGCACAGTAAAGAGAATAATATGTAGAAGCATGAGCTGATAAACAAGAAAAAAGCAAGTCAAAGAGAAGCTCAAATTTACATTTAAAAATTATTTTGTCACTTGTCTAGAGCAAAGTTTGTCAACCATGACAGAACTGATTTTATGGATCAATAACAATGGTGTATAGTCTGGCCCTGAGCTCATTATGTAGCCCAGACAAGCCTTGAATTCACAGAAATCCTCTTGCCTCTTCCTCCTGAGTGCTGGGATTACAGCGTGAGCCACCATACCCAACATTGTGGTATTTTGTTACCAGGAATCAAACTTGGGGCCTTGTGTCTGCAAGGAAGATGCTGGAACCACTGACCTTAGATGCCAGAACCTAGAGTTTTAATTTTTAATGTCCCTGTAAGTACATGTTTGCCATACACAATTACATTCATCCTGTGGAGCACATCTTCATTCTTTTTACTTTTTTCTAATTCTACACTGAAGGTGGAGCTCGGGCCTGTGTTTCACATGTATCAGCTTCCTTAACCTTCACTAACAGTCTCATCAGTACTTTCTCCAGTCTGACAAAGATGTGAGAACCTCACCAAATGTCTTGTGGGAGAAAAAAAATCACCCCTAATTGTGAACCATTGCTCCAAGAATGGCCTTCAAAGAGAGTGTTGAAAGCAGGAAATTTTTACACTCATCCTTGAGATAATAGGGCCCTGAAACAAGTGATTGTGTTGCATGAGGCAGAATTCAAGTGAGCAGGATTCCAGAGGAAAGGAATGGAGAGTGAGAACCAGCCCTGGTGGTTCTTGGACCTATGAAGCCTTTTCCTGAAGTGAGAAGTAGTCAGAGGGTGAGGTTGAAGAGACAATTTATTGGCTTTAAATACATGGACACTGAGATATCTGAAGGAAGATGCCCTAAGGAGACTTGCAAATAAAGATCTGAAGCTCATCAGAAAGGTGTGAATTAGACATGTAGATTTTGCAATCAAGGGACTGTCTCATTCTGCCCCTAGCAATCTAAATTTAATGGCAACTGTCAGTGTTTCCAACTGATCTCCAATTATAGGTTTGTGAACCTATTTAACACACAATGCCAACTTTATTTTTATTTGTTTGTTTCCTGAGTTCCTGTAGAATAAAAAACTTTTAAGTCTAGCTACTTTGGCCTTCTTTGTCTTTGTTCCTCTTGCCCTAGAACCCCTGATCCTACACTTTTCTCTTTGTGGTTTGCTCTGGAGCCCCTGTAGCACATCTTCTCCAAAATTAGTGAGCTCTTAACTCAAACATACTCACAATGAGACCATTCCTGACTAGGCTATTTATCATTCAACATTTTAATCCAAGCCTTCCATGCCACATGATTTCTTTTTAAAATTTCCATAGCTCTTATAAACATTTATCATATTTTTTTCTAGAAGGGTTAAGTTTCATAAGATGGGCACGTCAGTTTGTTCTGAGCACTCCCACATATCTATTACTTGAAAAAAGTATCTTAGTCTCAAAAAATATTTTTTGTTGCATTAAGTAATAAATTTTTCACTGGTTGAGACAAATTTGCCTGAATTCAGTCTATCTCTTGCTTAGATTTGACAAACTAATAACACAGGAAAGCAATAGCCACTTTTCAGAGTTTCAGATAGTACAATTTTGCACGTTATAGTACTGGTTTAGCTCACCATGACTACTGGCCTTCAGTATTTTCTTTACAATAGCCATATCTGTATCCAAAATGTGTGACATTTTTATATCACATAAAATTCACATTCCTAGTGAAAACTACAGAAACTTCTCAGAATTACTTTGAATTGTTAATGTCATCATAAAGTTGCACATTTTCAATGGCCTGATTTGTTAATTTCTGCTTTTGTGCTCTTAGTGTCATTTTCAAAACAAAAGATGTTGTCAGGCCTTCTCTTCACAGTCTTAGTTCACAGTCTTAATCTATCTATTATTATTTTCAGATTCTCTTCTCCTGATGAACCTATCCTAGGTCTACACTTCTAGAAGATACCTCTTGTGATCCCAGGCTCGAGTGAGGTGTTCGATTTGTACTCTGAACAACTTTTCTGTACTTTTAATTCTTGTACTATAGTTGCCTGATTATTTTTCTCTCTCTAACAAAGTGTAAGTTTACTGATAGTTTATATCTATTATACCCCTTCCTTTGGGCTCACGTGAAGAACATAGTGGAGCTTGGAAAATATTTGTTCCTTTATAAATATTTTCTCCATTGACTTCTCATTAGTTTTCTACCTTATGGACTTTTTTTTTGAGACAAGATCTTATTATGTGGGTCAGGATGGCTTTGAACTCATGGTGATCCTCCTGCCTTAGCCTCTCAAGGGCTGAGATGACAGGCATGCACCACCACACCTGATTGCCTTATAAATTTAACCTTGTTCAATTTTCCTGTTGATACAAGTTTGCTGATAGGCTCCTAGTGTTATTAGTTGTTTTGGTATATACTACCTCAATTATACATTATGTTCTTTTCTTTCTTAAAAGATACTTCATGAACTTCTGTTTCCTAAAGTAACTGAGGTTGTCAATAGATTTTTCTTACTAAGAACTAAAGCACTTGGACACTGAAGTCACGTTGCCAAGAAGTAAATCTCACGTGTCTTAGTCACTTTCTAATCATTGGGATAGACACTCAACACCCACAATTTAAAAGAAGGGAAATTTATTTTGGCTCACAATTAGTTTGTTGTTGGCTGACCCCAAAGCAGAAATGACACATCAGGGGGGCACAGTGGATGAGAAGCTGCTTGCATCAGAAGCTTCAGGCAGGAAGCAGAGAGGACCCAGGGGAGCATTGTACAGGGAGACTTACTCTTCCAGAGCACACCTCAGTGACACCCCTGTTCTGAAAAGGTTCATTTCTTAAAGGCTCATCTCCCTCTGCATCCATGATCACCCTCCCAGAGCCTACTTTTGAACACATGAGGCCTTCAATGGACATCTGAGACCACAGCAAAATGCTAGTCTATGTTTTACTAAATAAATAACTTTGTTCAAGGCCTACAACATTATAAGCTTTGATTTTCTTAACTACAAAATATGACAGTGTAAGTACTGAACTATATTGAAAACAGCAACGTTAGTTGCATCTTGCCATGTTTCATGTTTCTCTTTGTCCAAACTCCTGAAGAATTCCTAAATTGCATCATCTCTTTCCATTCTAATTCCCCAAATCCTTTGCCATACTGGTGCCAATGGGGAGTGAAGAAATGGTGTAATGACCTATTGCCTAGAGCTGCATTTGCCTGTCCTAAGAGACATGCTAATGTATCAGAACTAAAAATGTTTGAAATACTAATTTTCCTCCTAATGAGCCTAAACATTTTATTATAGTTATACCTTAATACCCAGTTGCAGGTCATTACCTTCACATATTGAAAGCAGCTGATGTTTCCAGAGCTTAATGCTTCTCTCGTTTGCCTGATGACCACTTTTCTTGCCATTCTGCACAGGAGAACCTTAGGAAGTGAATATGAAGTCCCTCAGTAGATGACATGCACTATGTTTTGATTTCAGTATTCCTTCAAAAATATTTTTTATTATCAAAATTACTGTGTATGGATTTGTAAATCCTATAAAATTTGAACTTGTAAAATAAAGAGAAAAAGTAAAGTTAAAATGAATTTTCACTACCTAAAAATAATCATTTCAGATTTAGTTCCTACACATTTATTTTCAATACAGACTTTATACATATATATCATACAATATAGATAATTTTGTTTGCCCCTTTTATCCTTGAACTAAAAATTCATATTTTCCTGTGACATTAAGAATCTTAGGGAGGGCCGGGGAGTTAGCTCAGTGGTTCCAGCGCCTGTCTCGCAAGCGCAAGGACCCGGGTTCGATTCCCCGGTAACCACATAACAATACTGGGTGTGGAGACCCACACCCAGCAGCAACCAGTACCACATACCACAGTGCCGGGCGTGGTGGCTCACGCCTGTAATCCCAGCACTCGGGAGGCAGAGGCAGGA
>PVIR01002523.1:0-55631 GCA_004026965.1 Petromus typicus | reverse complement strand
GCGAGATCCTGTCTCCAAAAACCTAAAAAAAAAAAAAAAAAAAGAATCTTAGGGAATACCATTATAAAAATAACAATGCTTTATTTACATAATTATATTATATATGTGGTTTTATATATTATTTGTTTTATATATGCATATATTTTATATATATATCAGTATTTTATTATACTTTAACAATTTTATTCTTTAAATAGTATTACATAACAACAGAAATAATTTTTATTAATAGGATAACCACTAGTAATGCAATGATGTTTAAAATATATCCTTAGCAATGGCAATGTTATGCAAAATTTTATTCTAATTCAAAAGAGAAAAATAAGACATGCTTTAGTGAAAAACTGCTAACTCAAAGTACCTTAGCAGCTGATAAAATATTTTCCAATATTGTCAGTGGTCTTTTCGCTCTGCCCGTGGTTTCCTTTGCTGTGCAGAAGCTTCTTAATAGGATGAGACCCATTTGTTGATTCCTTCTCCTCATTGTACTATAGAGTTTTTGTTCATAAAATCTTTCCCTAAACCAATGTCTCCAAGAGTTTAGTGTTTTTGTTGGAATATTTAGGTCTCTAATCCACTTTGATTTTAGTTTAGTGCATGGTGAATGAGGTCTAGCTTTAGTCTTTGGCAGGCTAAAGCCCAGTTTCTTCCAGCGCCATTTATTAAAGAGACTATCTTTAGTCCATTGAGGATATTTGGCTCTTTTGTCAAAGATGAGGTGGCGTACGTCTACTATCTAGAATATATAAATAGATTTAAAAATTATCCCCTAAATATAAAGACATAATTCAAAAATGGGCATCTGAAATGAACAGACACTTTTCAGGGGAAAAAATAAAAGCAGCTAAGAAGCATATGAAGAAATGTTCAACCCCACTAGTCACTCAAGAGATGCATATGAAAACAATACTGAGATTTCATTTCACTCCACAAAGAATGGCTACTATCCTAAAATTAACCAGTAACAAATGCTGGCGGGTCTTTGGGAAGAAAGGAATTAATTAATTTTCCACTGTTGGTGGGAATGTAGACTGGTGCAACCACTATGGAGATCAGTGTAGAGATTCCTCAAAAAACTGATTAGGGGTTCCATTTGACCCTGCTATTCCCCTGCTAGGTATATACACAAAAGAATTAAAAGATTAATATCATAGTGTCATATGTGCATCCATGTGTATAGCAACTCAGTTTGTGATAGCTAAATCTTGGGAACAACCCAAATGCCCATCAACCAGAGACTGGATAAAGAGGATGTGGTATTTTTTTTAATAAAATGGAGGATTATTCTGCCATAAAGAATGATAAGTTTGAGTCATTTATACTCAAATGGACATATCTTGAGGACATACTCATAAGTGAAATAAATGTGTCACAGATATGTAAATATTGTATCTTTTCTCTTGTATGAGAGACTGAAGATATAAATGAGTTCCAGATTGTATGATAGATTCTGTGAAATAGACAATATTCAAAGTGTAAAGAGGATGGAGTATATAACATGGGAAAAATGTGATAGTTTAAAAAAAAGGAAACAAAGCTTATGTATATATGGGGATGGAGGTGGTAAGTTGGGCAGGGGAATAGGAAAAAATGAGAATTAAGTCATGTTATATACTGATACAGATTTTCCATTTAGATTGTGAACATGATATGTATATAAAATGTACTAATAAAGTTAATTAATTAAACAACTTTAGGGCCAGGGATTTGGCTCAGTGGTTCTGGTGCCTGTCTTGCAAGCACAAGGGCCCGGGTTCAATTCCCCGGTATAACCACATACGATACTGGGTGTGGAAACTCACACCCAGCAGCAATCAGTACCAGATACCACAGTGCTGGGCGTGGTGGCTCACGCCTGTAATCTCAGCACTCGGGAGGCAGAGGCAAGAGGATTGCTGCAATGTGAGTTTGAGGCTGAGCTCAGGGGCAGCCTGAACTACAAAACCAGATGCTGTCTCAAAAAACCTAAAAAACAAACAAACAAACAAACAAACAAAGCCTCAAACTACTTTAAGCAAAATTAGAGTATTCACTGATTCCCAGGACTAAGGTCCAACAAGGTAGGTGGCAATGTTGAGATTAGTCTGAAGCCATAGTACATGTTCTTCCCAGATGGCCCCAATATGATTAGTTTCCTTATTGTACAAGAACTGAATGTTAGAAGTAAGATTTTACACATATTTCAATTATATATTTTCTGAAAACTTTCAGAGAGGAAGAACTGTTTCCTCTTCTGCTGTCCTCTTTTTTTCTCTTCCTTACTTTTTTTCTAATTATTTTGAGAAATATGGGAAAATATTCTTACTGGTCTGATTTCAGCCAGTTGTCTGTTCCTTGAATATCTACTCTGTCTACCAAAGTGATTTCTATGAGGAGATCAGTTGCAGTGTAAGGAATAAGAAACTGGCTACACTCATAGCTTATAATGTACATAGGTGTACATGATTGATATATAGTTATTTAACTGTATAACTCTGAAGAGAGAACTTTGTATAAATTCTATTGTTTAGCCTTAAAGAAACTGCAGAAAGGAAGCACTGGTTTCAGAGGCCTAGAATTATTTTACTTGTTCAGACACATCCTACTGCATTGAACGAAGAACATGTTACTCATGAGGATGACGATTCAAATACAGTCAAATAGCACCTGCATGATTTTATAATCAATTCATAACCTCATTAAGTGGTTCCTAACATGCTGTACAAAGACATAAGGACATGCATCAGAAAATTGTGTTAATTTATGACAGTTCTTAACTTGCCTGAAAAATAACTTTTTACTCCTACATCTTATCTCAATGCCCAACTTTGTAAAATCTGCTTCAAAAGTTATATACTCATGAGATGCTAAAAAAGAAAGACTTGTTTGTTTTATGGAATACTGTTGGTTTACGAAAATAGTCATTGAATTACTAATTTAAGTTATAAGTGTCTTCATTAGCCTTTGAGCTTCCTGTTTTGTTACTCAGCTTTAGAGCACGTATGTTTTTCTGGAAAGCCTGTGCAGAGGAATAGCAGGCTGGTCTGCTCTGGCTGCCTACTCCTGCTGAAGTCAAATTTGCACAAAAAAGATTTGCAGCTATTTCTTTCTTTTTTTTTGAGACTGGACCTCACTTTGTATAGTTCAGGCTGGTCCTGAACTCAGCCTTGAACTCAGCAATCCTCCTGTCTCTGCCTCCCCAGTGCTGGGATTACAGGTGTGAACCACCACATCCAGCATCATGTTATGTGGTATTTATTGATGGCTGGTGGGTATAAGTCACCACACCCTGCATTGTGGTATGTGGTTACCAGGGGTCAAATCCCGGTCCTTGAACTTGTAAGATAAGCCCCAGACCCACTGAGCTAAATTCCGGACCCTGGCTATTTCTGAATCCAAAACTATGTGAGGCTTATTTTTTCCATGTGAAGTTGTTATTACAAATTCATTTATGCTTACATTTTATTTATAAATTATAGTACATTAATTTTTCCTCATAATTTTTTCTTTAATTTTTAACAAAGTTCAGAAGTAGAATTAGATATTTCAATGGTCCTTGACACATACATATATAGTTTTAAAAAAAATTCTCCTTCACTACGTTTTCAGCAGTCTAGATGAAGCTAGGTTGTTTTTATGTTTCTTTACTCTAATTTATAAATGACTACCTGTTTGCATGGCTTTTTCCACTATAGGATCTTTTAGAAGTAGCAATGTTTAACGTGGTTGGCCAGAAGTTGTGACTACTCATTACGATCTCACGTATACCCTTTGTCCACTTTGGTGACTTGTATTTGTATAATTTAACTCATCTGTGTCATTATCAAAATATTTCCTCAGCTCACTTAACATTTTGTGTTTGAAAAAATCCTCTTAAATCTCTTACAGTTACACTAATATCTCTATTTTCTTTGCATTCATTAATTCAAGTATTTTTTTCAAAGATTAAATGCTAACATGTAACCCAGAACTCCACTGGGTGCTGGAGTTTAAAACTTATCCCTGGATCCTTTCTGAACTTAGAACTCTCCATCAACCACCTTTAGTATCATCTTCTCCTGGGATTCAGTGCTGAAAATTACCAGAATAAACAGATTTATAGTTAGAGAGTTTATTTAAAACTCTTGATTTGTCACTCTTTGTAAGATCGTCACACAGTTCCACCTATCTCTAGAAGATATTTTCTTTGAAATCTTAGTTAAGGTGCCTAGCTAGAGCTGTCCTTTGGTACCTTGCATAAGTTCTAAATTAGATGATTCTGCCCCGTACAATTGGTAAATCACTTTTGCACATCTCCTTGCCCTCAGCTCCTCAAATGTGCATGCTTCACTTGGATTAGCACCAGGCTAGTGTCTCGTTCTGTCTGAGGTGAGAGACTGGCAGATGCCCCTGTGGTTTGCCCTGAGTGGGAGGCAGGATTCAGAATCTTGTGGATATCCCAACTTTTGACTTCTAGATTCTCTGTCCTTTTATCTTTTTCTTTCCTGGAAGTGACTCAGAACCATGAGGATTTGAAGTTACATTTACCTCAAGATGACTATGGAAGGACTTGGGGTAATGAATCTTTCAGATGAGTTCCAAGAAGACATTACTCATCTACCAACTTAGCAAACACTTAATTGAACTCTGTTATACTCTCAGATCAAATGTATATTCCTCCATATACACTTTTTCTAGCCACTTATTGTTACTGAGGAATTCCTTCTTCATAAAGTATCTTAAAGCTAAGTCTAAATGCAAACTCAATAAGGTATTATATTCGTACTGCCATAGTACATACTTTTCCAGACACCTAAGATCTTAAGGGAATGGAAAATTTGAACCAAATGTAATTCAGTTTTTAAAAATTAATATTCACCCTTTTGCTAACGAATCATTTAGTATAGGTCCTGATTCATTAAAAGCATTCAATAAATATTAAAATATATGAATATTACTAAACTATCAAACATTGATGTTTAATAATAAAAGTTTCATTTTTAAATGCAAGTTTTAAAGAATTTCAATATATATTTTCATTTAATTAAAATGATAGTCTTTTACTTTTAGTGCTTTCTTCAATTTTAATATTCAATGCAATAAAGCGTACATTAAGATTGCTTTAATTCACAATTCTAGACTAGACAGTACATCAAGTAAATAACCTGCCTTTGAGAAAAGGAACATCTGAATCAAGTTCTGATTAAAATGTATCAACCCTTTTCTCAAAATTGAACAAAGGTTCTGTTTTGTGACTTCTGAAAGATGATTGAAAGCCCTTATATTTGGAAAAGAGAATTTTTTTCTAATTTATAACATTAATATTCTCCGCTAATAACGAAGCTTTCTTGTTCTGAAATGAAATTCACTGATTCCTCACAATTCTTACAATACATGTTTTCATATTTGAGATCACTCTAAGTTCTCTGTGTTCTCTTTTAAGTCATAAAAAAGATTAAACATCTCATTTATTTGATTGGGGACAAGACTGTTGTATTACTTTCCCTATGGCAACAGTTATAGAATTTTGAAACTAATGGGATTCATTGCATTACTAGTGTGTTTAGAGAAAAACAAATAAAAATCCATTTGATGTGTAATACATAATGTACATTTTTTAATAGAAAGGATACAAATCCAGAAGTAAATGATGAAAAAAGTTCAGCAGCTCAAAATAACAAGAATGAAAATCATGTAATAATAGCTAATACCTTTAATGTTTTAAAACTTGAAAGGAGGATAGTTTTTGACATTAGATTAAAAAAAACTAATCTGAGCTGAAAGGGAAGCTTCATATCAAATTGACTTGCCATCAACTTTAATGAGAGTGTCGATGTAAACAATATTCATTTTATTTGTGAATAGGCAAAGAAATCAAATGGTGAAATGATGAGTGTAAACTGCAAGTTGCCAATGGACAAAACCCCCCTCTCATTCATCAGATTCTCCCTTGTTCTGACAGGAAGTGGATGTCCAAAGTACCTTTCCTGAAAGTCCAGTAGGAGTGCAGACGTTTAGCCTGTGAGCTCTAGGTGGATGACCCCGAGCTGCTATCAACTTTTGAGAGAATATCTTCCTCCCCTATTGTCATTTCACTTGAATTCATCTACTCTTCTTTCTGTTTTTCTTTATCCAGCTACTCTGGCTTGCTTTACTACTTACAATCAAAAATGCCTCCAATGTTTTTATTGAGAATTTTGTCTGACAGCCCACAGTAGGCATGCTTTCATCACAATCAGCAGACTGATCCAGTCATTCTACTCTCCACAATAAAGCTCTTTTGTCATTGTATCTATTTATCTTTCTGGGTGTTTCTCTCTTTATTTGAGGTACAAAATATAAGACTAATCATAAGCATATAGATCATGATGTGCTGATGAGGTAATTTTTTTCAGGTACCTGGTTCTTATACTACACACATCATTTGTACAACACATGGTATGTTTATATTTATAAAGCCAAACTTCATGTGTATATATGTTGTTTTATTGCATTTTTCACAATAATAAAATGCCTTCTTAAAATTAGTTTTTCTAAAATTAGTATTGAATTTCATGTACTAGGTATGTCATTTTGTATGACTTCACATGCAAGGTAAAGGTACAATGAATACATCTCAGTTTAGAGAAATCTAATTTTTCAGAGTTAATAGCATTGTAACATAAGCATTACCTTTTCCTGTGGGTTACTATGAATATTTATATATGCAAGATATCAATACACATTTCTGTTTATTTTATATTTTGAAGGGTCATATGATAGCATCCTGTGATGCCTGTGGAGTTATAAAGCTATGGGACTTTCGGAAGCTTGTACCAGTCGTGTCCATTGATGTAGGTCCAAGTCCTGGCAATGAGGTGAACTTTGATTCATCAGGTAGGATTCTTTCAGTTTAAATTTTGTAACCAACATAACAGCCTTTATGTTTATTCTGAAACGTTGGTGTTTTCCTTTAAAATTGGATGTATTTTTCCCATGTAAATTTGTGTTGTTAATGTTATATTAAAATAGATTATAGTATATTCACCATATTATATACCATAATTAAAGAATTCTATTCATCATAATCATAAAGAATGAAGTAATAGCAAAAATAAATTTGTGTTAATAATATCGTGGATTTGCCACTAGTGCCATTTAAATCTTCAGGAGACATTCCTTAGACTCATGATCCAGCATATCTGGATAGGACTTTTAGGGTGAAGAGTAACTAAGAATAGAGGACAAAAGAGTTTGGTAAAAATGACCTTGAAGGCCTTCAATGGAATATTTGTAGTTATGACAACTCACTAAGTTACACCATGTTATGTAAATTTTATAATTAATTTGAAACACATATTCACTTTCTTGTTGCAATTATGTTCTATGTGCCATGTAGATGATGAAGCAGGATTTATTTCACCTAACATTATGGTCTCAAAGCCCATCCATTTTTCTACAAGTGACTCATATTTTTCTTCTTTGTGGCACTGTTACATTCCATTGTGTTGAAGAAACTACATTTTCTTTATCATTCATCCGCTGATGGCCGTATATACTGCTTCCAAAATTGGACTCTTATAAGTTGTGCTATGATAAACATAGTTATGCATGGTTCACTTTGATATGAACTGTTTAACATTTTGAGGAAGATACTTAGAAGGAAAATACATGGTTGAAGTGGAATTCCTACATTTAGTTTCAGGTGGGATAAAAAAAAAATAAATCTTATTTATTTCCAGAGAAGTTGTACCAGTTTATATTCCTATCAATGATGTAGTGTTTCTTTGTCCCCACAGCCTCTGTAGCATTTGTTATTCTTTGTTTTATTGATGATAGACATTTTTCTGCAGAAAAAATTTTCTGAAAGAAAAAGTAAGCAAAGATCTTGCAAATATAGGTATAGGTAAGGACTTTATACACAGAACCCCAGTTGTCTTTTTTTGCCTCTTACTTCTGTCATTGTATTCTTTCTCTGTTATTTCCTATTTCCTATTTTTTTTCACTTTTGTTTAACTGATCACCTTGCCTGATGTATTTATTCCATTTGATTTTTGGCTTTATTTGCTGAATTGTCTCTGTTTAGAATCTTCTTTAGTAGTTTCGGAGTGCTTGCATCATGAATTTCCTGAGGTATTCTTTGTCATAGAATGTCTTCATTTCTCCATCAATTTTAAAAGATAGTTTTGCAAGATATGTTAGTCAGGATTTGAGCATATCCTCTTTTAGGGCTTGGTACACCTTACAGCAGGCTCCCCAGGCCTTTAAAATTTGTGTTGAAAAGTCTGTTCTAGTCCTAATGGGCCTAACTTCATCAATCATTTTTTTTTTTCCTTCTCTCTGATTTTTTTTTTAAGATTCCATTTTTTTCTTTGGTTGTACTTCTGGGATTTTGACATTGATGTGCCTTGGAATGTTTCTCTTTTCTTTGTAGTTATTTGACATTCTTCTGTTATATTTCTGTAAACAGATTTTTTATTTCATATTTTCTCTCTTCTGCTTTCACTTTAACTTGAATTAACCTTAGATTAGTTGTCTTAGTGCCACCTAATAGCTACTGAATAAATTTCATTCCTATTTTATTATTTCTAAGATTTATCTGAATATGTCATCCTGTGATTCCATTATTTTTCTCAATTTCTAAAATCTTTTGCTTACATTAATCATTTCTTCTGTTATGTGTTCATTAGAATTCTTTATTTGTGAGATTTCTGGTACCATTTTGTGGAGTGTATTTCTCTGAGTGTTACCCATGAGTTGAACAATTTTGGTCACCTCCTTTAATTTTGTACTTGCTTCTTCCTTAACTTCACTATCTTTTGAGTGATATCACCTCCATCTCACTGAGTTTTTTTGCCTCTTCTTTGGTCATGTCGTGTTCTCAGCTATTTTGTATTTGCTATCTTTTCCATTGGTACCCTGTGGATTTGTTCTGGGAGTGTCAGGGTATAGGAGGCACTTGTGTCTTGTTTTTTCATATTTTCTCCATCAGTCTTGGATGATGCGAGTGTGATGTACTTTGTCCAACAACTAGTTCTTTGTTCTCCATCAACGTCCTCCATGGTTTTCACACTATTTTGCTTCCTTCCATGGTGGGTAATTATGGCAGCTGTCTCATTGTCCTCCCGTGGGCTTTCTTTGTCCAATAATGCATATGGCCAGAGCCCCCCTGCCCAGGCGCCATTCATTGTCTTTCTGCCCACAGACCTCTGTCTTAGTTCTGCCTGTTAAACCTAGCACTACGTTCAGGCCCAGCGGAAGGCCCACCTGGCCGGCGCAGCACCCTACTTCGAGACTTTCCATTCTACGGGGAAATAAGGAGCAAGTTTCCACTCCCTTCTGGCTCTGTCCAATCCCTTTCACGGACCTGCGCGCCATTTCAGTCTCTTCTCCACTGAAATTCCTCTCTCCCTGTTCCACATACATGTCAGAGACCTGGATTTCCCTGTCTTCTAAAATCCCTGCTGGGAGGTGTTCACAGCCCTAACCCCGGAAGCCTGTGGCCAGTTTCACTCGCACATGGAATGTCCCACATTTATAGCATTCCCTTTGTTGTGAGGGGAACCGACAACTTATTTTTGTCAACAAGTTTTCTCTCTCCCAAATCTCCACCATTGGTATCTCCTGTAGTTCTGTTATTACCCGGACACTGGTGCACAAACCCACGGTATGTGGCATTTCATTTTGTCCCATTCTTCTACTTTGCTTTCTCTGAATGATGCCCTGTTTGCATGTGTCCTACTCACTGAGTCCAGCTGGGAGGGTAAAGACATTGTGAGACTCTTCCGTCAGCCAGACCTTTACTGAAGGGCCTGCTCCCTCCTTCTGCCCAGTTCTCTTCCAAGATGGCACCCATGCTGAGTTTGGGACCCGGTACCACGATACGCTGGCCTCCCAGGTCCCCCTCACACATTCCTTAGATACTAGATTTTGCTCCAGCGAGACTGTTTTCACTTATCTTCCCTTGTCAGATCATATCTTTGGCTCCTGCCATGGGGTAGCTGCTTTTTTCCAATGCCAGCCAGAGACACCCACCCTTTCTGTCACTCCATGGACAATAATCTTCTTTCCTCTGGACATTTTTTCCAAGGCTCTTGTAGTCCTATGGTACGTAGTTAATCACTTTAATTAATACTTTTTACTATATATAAGAATAATTCTTGAAGCAAACTAAGTTCCAAACATGAAATAGTCGGAATTTCATTTTCCACTCTGAATGCTTGTTAATATTTCCATTTATAGTTTCTGACATGTAAAGCTACACTGGAACTATAGCTCTAAAAGAGATTTAAATTGGTTTTCATAAACATTTTTTATTCTTAAATCTCTTCTTAGTATCTTGAGTGAGATTTAAGGATTCATATCTTTGAAATTTAAAACTTTTGGCTATAATTTAATTCTGTTTTGTCCCTGTACAGCTGCTCTATTTCTTACAGTACTCTAATGTTAAGAGAAACACAGAGAATCCAGGGTGGAACAATGAGAAACATAAAAGACAAAAAGTATAAATTGGAGACCTTTCTAATGAAAATGGTTTAGAAGACTAAGGGGATATAATTTCAACCTGACCATGTAATCACTTTGACCATCTATTCAAGGAACATATGATAATTAATTTTAATTCTATGTGTTTGAGAAATTACTATCATAAGTCTTTTCTCATTGAATAATGAGAAAACTGAACTTCTGTACATAACCTTAAAGGTTAAAATATATCAATGGTTGGGAAATTTAAGAACAAATTCAAGTTCTAATGGGAGCCTCAGGAAGAAGTGAAAATCACAAAGTACTGGGAATCATTCTTTTTAAAAGAGTAAGTGTAGAGCCAAGCAAACTTGAAATCAGGGTATGAAAATATACATCATTTCGGGCCGGGGATTTAGCTCAACGGTTCCGGCGCCTGTCCTGCAAGTTAAGGACCTGGGTTCGATCCCCAGTAACCACATACCTATACTGGGTCTAGAGAGTCACACCCAGCAGCAACCAATACCACATACCACTGTGCCAGGCCTGGTGGTTCACGCCTGTAATCCCAGCACTCGGGAGACAGAGGCAGGAGGATTGCTGTGATGAGTTTGAGGCTGAGCTCAGGGCCAGCCTGAACTACAAAGCGAGACTCAAAAAAAAGAAAATACACATCATTTCCAATTCAAGAAAAGGTTATTAAAAGAGAAGCATAACTGGATTATATCATGCAAATGTCTGGAATATGAGTATAAAATGAAATCTGACTTGGTAAGCTGAAAATATATATTTATCTGAATATACTTTTATGTATTCCGAGTGGCAAACCAATCTAAGCCTACATTTTCAAAAGCAGTGACAGTGTTGGGCTGGGGATTTAGCTCAGTGGTTCCAGCGCCTGTCTTGCAAGCGCAAGGGCCCAGGTTCAATCCCCGGTAACCACATAACAATACTGGGCATGGAGACACGCCCAGCAGCAACCAGTACCACATACCACAGTGCCAGGCATGGTGGCTCACGCCTGTAATCCCAGTACTTGGGAGGCAGAGGCAGGAGGATTGCTGTAATGTGAGTTTGAGACTGAACTCAGGGCCAGCCTGAACCACAAAGCAAGATCCTGTCTCAAAAAACCTTAAAAAAAAAAAAAAAGGCAGCGACAGTGCAATGACACTGCTGACAGTAATGAATATGTATTTGAAGTTCACATGAAGTTGTGCCAAGTCACGGTACCTAGTCAAAATTCTGTGACAGAACTAGAGTGTAGAGTTAGATATGTACCTAGAACATTGTTTGTTACAGATTTACCAATGTGAGTCTACAATCTGGTCATCAGTCTCAGAGGTGCTTTTGTACCTGAGAAATCATCACAAGAAGTGTGTAATGTCATCATAATATTACACAAGATGTGAGTGGGTGAATCACACACTGTCAGGTAGCTCAGTAAAAGACCGAGAGAAGTTGCCAGATATTCTAATAAAAATTTCTGATCATATTCATATCCCTCAATCAGTTTAACTAACGAATAGCTTGAGGTCTTGAGATGTGTTGTTCATAAAAATATTTCCATACACAGTGACCTATTTTTACAAATGAGGGATTTCTTGTTACTAAAAATATGATACAATGTAGAAATAAAAGTGGAAGCCGAAAGAGCTTGAAAGTATTGTCCATCACTTTTCATTTAAAAATTTCATGTATATCAAAATCAGCCCAATTATTCATTAAAAATAAGTAAATATTTTCATTTTGGATTTATAAAAATAAATCATATGGTGTATATGTGTGTGCATGCATGTGTGTGTGTGTGTGTGTGTGTGTGTGTGTGTGGATGTGTGTGATACTGGGGATTGAATCGAGGGCTTTTACACTGAGCTGCATTCCTGTCTCTTTGAGGTACTTTCCCATTCCTTGTCAGTTAAGGCCTCATTGAACTGCCCATATATGACTTCAATTTGTATCTTCCTGCCTCAGGCTCTCATATGTTCTGATTTGCAAGCCAATGAAGAGTACTTTATCTGCTTTAAAACTGAGATCCCTAATATCCTATCATTTTTATCATATAGCTTTGGGAAAAACATTTGAAAATCAGGCTGGTAGAAAAAAATCCAGACTATAATTGGAGCGTAGGGTTTAATGTTCAGCACCTTTCAAACTTTTGGAAAATCATTTTATCTCCTTGAGCTAACTTTTGTCATAGAAACAAAGGAGACAATAAATGTCTTGCAGGGTATAATGTAGATTCAAAGGAATCATGGCATCCTGTAAGAAAGAGCTCTCAGCCTAGTTAGTCATTGACTGAGTTTCATCCTAGGGCTGGAAGTGTGGGAAAAACTGCTTCATTCATCTCAGGAATGAGGGCAGTGCGTGGACACATAATGGGCCAGTGAGACACAGCACGTGCCACTTGGGGAGGTCTCCGGTCCAAGCGTGGAAAGTGGTGAATCAATATTGAGAGAAATGAAGTTCAAACCACGTTCTCATGAGATGTTAGACATAAGTGAAATGGTTAACTGAAAGGTAATTATCTATAATGTGATATATACACGCACACTTAGAGTCAAAGTATTAAGGTATGCGAGTCATCATCCGGAGTTTGGCTCTCCCCTTAGTTTAATGAGCCTCTCAGAAGTTGAGATGAGGAGCTGTAAATGGCATGGCTTTTTAATATGCTTTATTTGCAAATACATTGCTCCTGACAAATAGAGATTACCTGTATTTATAGATATATACATTTATTAGTACATATTGATAAGTCAAAATCTTTAAAAGAATGTATTCCTGTGTTTCTTTTCGTTAAACATAGAGCTTTTCAGTAATAAGAAGGCACAGATTTTTGTTAATATTCACTATCTTAATAATGTTGCTCACTTGGCACTCTCAAAATGCCATATATTTTGCCATTCAAAAACTTACTGCTATTTCATGAAAAAAGCATTTAGTGGAATTGCACAGTGAAAGTAATAAAAATGAACTGTAAGAATTTATATGTACAGTTTTCCAATCTCTTATTTCACTATGTTTATGCAATTTTAAAATATTTTTCCTTTTTTAATCAAAGGCTATGCCCATACACTTATAAAGAAGCCATATCTCTAAAAAACAAAAGGGGGAAATATGAGCCAAATGGGGGCTGTTTAGTAGAAAACTTATCAGTATCAGTTCACTAAAATGGGCAAGTTTCCCACCATTTGGACACTAAACTTTCCCACCATTTGGACACTAAACTTTTTCCATATGTTGAACCACAATAGAAATGCTAAATTGGGAAGTAAAAAGAAAGACTTCATTGAAAAATAGGAAAATTTTCACCACCCACTTTTTCAAAACAGAATGAGATAGTGCCAGAATCTTTGGTTTCATCAGTTTCTGTTAATAAAGACCACAGTGCATTGGCTTGGAATTTAAAATGAGATGTTCATTCCCTCTGACAGAGTCAGGGATGAGGGTGGTGAGGACACCTGAGAAATTAGGAGCCCTGGTTTTAAATTTTCCCTTCACTATTTATCCTGTTCACTTTTTACAGATAGAGAAACAAAGTCACCACAAAGATGTTAAAAAATCTCATGTCACCTAGCTGATGAAATCTGAAATTGTAATTCAAAGTTAGGCAGTCCAGATTTAAAGAATAGCTTGATATTACTCTGATTCTGATGGGAATAATTGTATCTCCTAAAATAATCACTCATTTGTTATGAATATTGTAAGAGTCTCATTGATTATCAATTGGAAATATTTTTTTAAAAAAGCTAAGCCATAAACTCCTATTATTGACATTAGCTGTCAATTAATTGTCTCTAGAAGAAAAGAGTAAGAACAGATCTCTGTAGTATTATCTTCCAGATAGCTAATGTGTCCCTTGTACAAAGGACAAGCTACGTAGCTGCACGTTCCAAGTCAGAGCTGGAACTCCAGTCTCATAACTGATTCTGAATTCCTATCCCCATAATCAGGCTAAGTCGTGCCAGCACCTGCAGGGCCCTTCTTTGTGTCTCTAAGGCCTGGCCTAATTAAAAATGGAAATCAAAATCTCAAATAAGAAAGGAAGAATGCAAGCCAAATTATTTTATCTCTAAAGATAAGGAGGATCAAGCCAGTTCTTCCCCCATCAACCTCTTGGGATAGCGATCCACAAGAACATGGGAAAAGACAGGAGAGAGGAAAGGTGACTCGATGACTCAGCTCAATTATTTTACAATCCCAATATTCAGTTTCACGTTTACGTGGTCCTTTGGCTACACAGGTATATTTTCCTCCTAAGTAGAATAAGGGTTGCTCTTCTATTGGAGAATGGACATGAAGGAAGTGACAAAAATCAGATTATGCAGCCCTTTGAATATCCAAAGCTATGAGTACTACCTGGAATAGGGCACACTGTGCTCTAGCAACTAAACTTTCTCTTGCAATTATCACAACACTATGGGTCGGGTTTCATCTCTTCTATTTTAGAGATTTGAAGCTTTAATTACATATTTATGTTAATAAATTTATATGCTCTTACAATTCTGTAAAAACACATGTTTCATTCCACTTAATTACTGTGAGTTAGGAATTATAAAGAAAAAATGGAGGTTCATAAGAACCAGCTTTATGCTTTATCTGCAAAATTAACTATGTTTTTCACTTTGATTTTGCCTTATTATCTCCTGGACTAGAAACAATGTAATTTTCCTGCAGCAAATATAGAGAAATAGCATACCAGTGAGAGTGGATATATAATGAAAATTTTAATTACAGACACAGTGGTCAAAAATACCTTTATCTGGGGATAATACTGATAGCTGCAGAGAGTGTCATGACCATCAGTCTGTTCTGTTATGTTCCATATCCTCTCTGGTTGACTGGTAAGTGCTTAAGTCCTTAGACTGGTATCTCAATAATGGATCATGAATCCTAAAAACTGAGATGCATTTGAATTGTACAATTTCTTATTGATTAAACTAAAGGAAAGTTTCTGACTTCTACAAAATATAAGAGAATTGATACAAGTAACTCATTCTTGTTCCTGTCAGATATGTTGGACAGGCTATATATTTAATCTGTGTTGATATCACTGCACCAAGCGTGAAGCTTCTGTCTTGTAATTGTTTTCGTAGGCATAGAAATAAAACTTTAGATCCCAAATATCCACAGATCTTTTCTTTTCTGAATCTGGATTGAATTTATAGAAATATCTAGATGTTTAAATTATTTGTATATAATTCTGTATATAAGCTTTGTGAAGAATTTCTGGATTTGAATTGAATTTCTTCAATTTTGTGTAGTTTTTTTTAAAAGTATAGTCATTGTAGATTAATTTTCCTTTGTAGTTGCATTGCATAGACATCTAATTGTAACATTATAGGGAAATGTATCAAAACTTGCTAGCAATATGTTATTGGATAAATAAATCTGCTTGGAACTTCTTTACAAAGCTTGTATACAGAATTATATGCAAATAATTTATATCTATAACACCTAGGTATTTCTGCACATTCAATCCAGAATTTACTCACATCTCATGAGTCAGAAAAGGACACATGAGTCAAGTATAAGGTGAGTTCTAAAAAATAAAATTATTTATCTTTGACTTATATCATCAAACTGAGCAATACACTTTACCCTCTCTTGACCTCAATTTTATCCATCATCTGTGAAATGAAAAGTTTGTATTAAATGACTTCATCAATTGACTTTATAGCTAACTTTTGGGCAATTTTTATTGAATGTCCCCTATATATTTGGTGTAGCAAGAGAATGATATTCTGACACAAAAATATTTAGATACTAGTTAAAATGTGAAAATGAAACATCAAAATCTAAATAAAATTTCCCACTTTTTCTTGATTCAAAAAAGTAAAACATGGTACTAAAGTAAAGCTCATTTAAAGGTCCAGCATCAAATAAAATGACAGCTGCATTACTCAGAAGATTAACTGTTATTCTTGCATATCTAGCAACACATGCAATCTCTGTAGCAACAGGATTTTGGTGAAAAAATGAATAACTTTTCAAATTAATGTTGAGATGAGATAATAAGAATATGACCTGTACTATTTGACTCAGAACAGAAAATAACTCACTCTCCTCACACAGCACAGGACTGTGAAATTGCAGTTAGTTAGTGCAGTTGCACTTTATGAATTATCTAAAATTACATTTATGTTAACTCTTCAATTTTGTGTAGTTTTTTAAAAAAAACAAATATAGTTGTCATCATAGCTTGGTTTTCTTTTGTAGTTGCACTACATAGACATCTAACTGTAATATTATAGGGAAATATAATCACAACTTGCTGGAAATATGATCTTTTGGATAAGTAAATCTCCTTGGAAATTCTTTACAAAGCCTACATATAGAATTATACACAAATAATTTAAGTCTAGAACATACCCAAATAATGAAAAATCCTAAATTAGTGTTGTCAGATCTAATGAAGATTCGAGGTGGTGTTTATATAGGACATAATTATTTAGTGACATCTATTGTAGTTGCATGCATATAAACCACTAATGCAGTCAGGCCAAATTATTTTTCAGCACATTTGAGTAAGTAAGAAATTCAAAGAAATTTCTGCATGTGTACTGAGTTTGAGAAATTAGCTGCATAACAAGCTATATCTTAATATCTTCTAGGAAATAAAACATTGCAATCATACAATTAGCCACTATATGTTCCGACATATAGTGAAGATTACATGTTTATGCTGGCAAATGATATTTCTACACATATCTTAATGATTAAAAGTAAATTTATTAAATAAATAAATCACAATCGAACATTTAAATTTTTCTAAAAGATATACATAGTTTGGATATCTAAAATGAAAAAATTATTTTAAACTAATAGCATATAGTATTCATTAGATTAAAAAGTAATAAGTAAAATTTACAAAGTACATATACTTCATGGCCCAAGGTCAAGTAGCTCAATAATTTGTTTTCCTTTTAATAGTCTATGTATACAAAATTGAATAGATAACCACCTTTAATCTGCCAAGCTGATACTTTTTAATAGGATAATCTTTTAAGGGAAGGTTCAGTTCAACAAATGTGCAAATCAAATGAGAGAAAATAGCACACTGCTCTTGGAGATGGGGCTTGCATAGTTGGCACTTGTGATAACCTGCAGTTATATTTATCTAAAATTGAATTTCAAACTATTCAAATATGATTTGCTCAATCTGATTGAGCAGTGAAGTATCTTTTCTCACTTGTTATATAAAAGGACTATAAATGAAAATTGTTTGAAATCATCATGCAGGATCTCTTACTATGAGCCCTATTTATCAGGAAAAAATAATGTATTATTATTTTGAAAATCAACACTTGGTAAATATTTTGAAGTAACGAGTTTGATAAACCTCTAAGAATTACAGTATGTACTTTAGAATATACCTTTTATCCAATAATTTTATCATTCCTTTCCAACTTTTTGCTAATGGTGAAAATTGTACTCTGTTGAAAAATATTTAATGTGAGCCTATTTTATGCCCAAAATTGTCCTAAATTCTGAATTTGGTCATAAAGAAATGGGTTAAGTTTCTGCATACACAGTAAACTGAAGTAGCAGGCATGAATTTTCAGGTAATAATTGGGAGGGTTGTGAAGTATATGAAATTGATTCACTTGTAAAATGCTGCATGTCATCCTAGTTTTATTTGTAAAGCAAATATCACACAGCTGTGTAGAGAGATGGAAAATAAGGATAGAGAGTGTTGGTGCAATCACTGGTAATCGCCCATTTCTGTTCTACTGGCCAGAGACCAGTTCATGGACTCAGTGATCATTTTGTATTGAATATCCTCACTCTCTTTAGTTAGCCTTTTACTCTGCCTGCCACAATATCTGACTTGCTCCTGTATTCATATTGCAGTAACGACCATGTAATATTCAAATTTAGCTGTCCCCGCAAGTGGTTCTGGTTCCTCTGCTACTTTTTGTACACATTTCCCCATTAGCTCTTTCCTTTTCATTTTTTCTCCTCCTTGTTCTCCTTCTTCTTTATGTACAAAGAGCTCAGTTCATCATATTTCCCAGAATATAAACAAGTGACACATTTTATTACTTTTCCCTGCTAATACTACATTCCTCCTTCCTGTGGCCTCACATATTTTGTGGAAGTTTTTAAGTGTCTGCAATATATTTTTGGAATATTTTCAAGAGTCTTTAAAGAATATATCTATGTAATTACCTTACATGCATCAGTATGTACCTAAGATTTCTAAAGCTGCATTTAGGCACAGATTCCATTCAATTTTTCATTCTTTATTCTCTGTTATGTTTATGTTATTAAGCTTTGTTGAGTTCTTTCCTTGATGGTGAAGGAACCTGGGAGCAGATCAGGGACAGACAATAGTTCTACCAGCTAATAACTGATAATCATGGACATAGGCTGTCAGTTAAGTAACTGACAGGACTACAACCTGCTGGCTGATGGCAAAGTTTATTAGAATCTCTCGAGTTTATATAATGTGCATGCTGAAGTGGTGGCCATAAAAGTTAGCCTAGGAAAAAGAGAGGGAAGGATAGCTGAATACAAGTAAACATTCTAAGAAGACAATACCAAAACATTCTGTGAACATGTAATCAGAGGGCATGGAGCACCATCACCTACACATCTCTCTCCACAAGCCATTTGTGGCTGGGGCCCCAGCATTCTTGGGGCGAGTGTGCAGCAGCCAACCGTCTTCAAGTGACTCTAACAGAATTTTACCTGTATTGATATATGACATAAATTTTATGAATTCTGTCAGCTGGCTATACTATTTATTCATCTTTTTGTTTTCTTTATCTGTCACATTAGTGATACACATGAAAGTTACTGCTAAATCACTGTTCCTCTGAGGGGCTCTGTGCTAGGCATCCTCAGAACTATATCTGTAATAGGTTTATGCTAGATTTTTTTTTTATGTGATGTAACCGGGGATAGAATTGCTATGCCCAGCCTAGGGAAAATGTTATTTAATCTTTATAAATTTTACCAGTTTATTCTTCAGAATTACTGCTTTTTAACAATTTTATAATCCAGGCAATCTTATTCTCAACATTCAGTAGTTCTATGGCCTAGTCCCTCCCCATCAAATTCATGTGGGAGAACTGTAACCCCTAATGGAGACAGAGATTCTATATGTAGAGATAGAGATTTTAAGAAAAATAATTAGAAAGTTACGAGGTGGTAAGAGTGGGGCCCTATTCCAATTGAATTGGTAGCTTTATAAAGGACTTCCAGAATCTGGGACTAAATAAAATACAATACGTTTCTGTTACTTAAGCGACATAGTCTATACTGTTTTAACATAGTAGCCTATGCAGAGTAAAGTTGGAAGCATTTAATTTTCTTTTTTAAATTGATTTTATTGGTACATTTTATACATGTATTAAGATCACATTCAACATTGAGAATTTGTAACTGTACATGACACATCTTGATTCTCATTTTCTCCATTCCCCTGCCTTCCTACAACTCCCACCCTCATACATACATAAGCCTTGTTTCCATTTTTTGGTTTTCATCATAAAATTTTTTCTTTCCCTGCTTTACTTTCCCATAGCCCCCTTTCCATTTGTACATTTCATTCCAATCTCACAATACCTATCAAACATTTTGGACCTCATTTATACTTTTAGTTTCTCATATTACAATATCTTATTTGCACATTGATAATTCTGTGATTAACTTAAATTTTTCTTACTCCTAGTAACATCGAACACATATTTTACCTGTGTGTGACTTTCAGCTTCCTCTTCTCCAAATTTCCTTTGCCTAGTTTAGCTTTTGTATTGCCTATGTTTTGGGACTTGCCAATTTTGCAATGATTATCTCTGTATCAATCTGGAGCTTGCTGTACATATCATAGATTTCTTCTAATTGTCTATTTATTGATTTCTTTTTAAGGTGTCTATTATTGATTTAAAACTTTGGACATGATGTTTTTAAAACTATTATCTATCTCTAATTTTTTGGAGGAAAATAATGCTATTAGTTTCCAGAAATATTCTCTTCTTTTAGCTTTATATTGGTAACTTTAAGTTTTTGATCTTGGAGTCAAAATGCATAAGTATTATCAGTTAACATGTTGTAGTAACAAACAAACCTAGAATTTTCCTACTTGTCAGGATCATTTACTTCTTAAACATTTATGAGTTTCAGAACATCTCAGGCCTGATGTACTTTCCTGAGCTCAGCCAAACTCCATGTATCTTTGGTTCTGGATCACAGGGTCTCTGCATATGGGGCATGTCATTTTCACAATGCAGTGCATGGAATGAGAAACCACATTTGGCTCCTTTTTTTAACGGTCTTATATCACAAAGATTAAGTCTGCTTAATATCCCATTGACTATAGTATGCTCACAGGAAGTTACAAGCCCAGTTCCAAACCACTGAAAAGGGGGAAATAATACTATAGATAGCAAGGGCAAGTCTCATGATATTGGAATTTTTAATACTGTTGCAAAAATTGGAATTTTTAATACTATTTTAAACACTTTTTTTTAGAGTAGATAAGCAATTGGGAATAAAAATCAACAATCATATCAACTTCATGTAGGTAAAGAGACAGTTTTATGAATTCTTTATTCTAATATAGTGTTTGTGTTATTTTTTTCTGATCTAGTATATGTGTTTTTTCCTTACTGTAGTATCTTATAATTATTTAATATCTAAATGGGAAATCATTCACTGCTCTTCTTTGTGAAAGGCATCTATAGGACTTCCTATTTCACAGAATACTTAAAATTTTTAAATTGCATTTAATTACATTAAAAGCCATGGTTTTGCAATAAGTTGTTCTATAATATAGAAAAAATCACTCACTTTTCCTTGCTTAATAAATATTAATGCATATCTATGCATCCTCCATTGATCAAAAAAATTTATAGGACTTTTATATTAACTTACCAATTATTCAAACAGTTTACAGAATTTCTTAGTTTTGACTATTGAGATCTCAGTTTATGACATATTGATATTAAAATCCTGAAGCCTAAGTATTCATTTATTTATCATACTGTTCTGTAATCTTCTGCTTTATGTATTTTGAGCATATAATTCTATGTACATATAGATTTGTGGTCATTGTATCTTGTTGACCTTTTTTTCTCTCTTTATCAACTGTAACACCTCCTTTAGAATGACTTTTTTGCCTTAAATATTTTGTCTCACATTAAAACTTTACTGTTTTCTTTTGTGCCATATATTCTGTGCAATCTTTCCATACCTTGTTTTCTATGCCTTTTATTTTTCTTACTCCCAATTTTATTTTCTTTTTAAAGTAGTGAATTTAATTTAGCTGTAAAAGTACATTGGGCATTAAAATGTTTGTGTGGAAAAATGCATATAATCATGATTCTCCAGAGGAACCAAGTCATAAAGTATTGCGTTTTATAAAAAGAGAATCAGTAAGAATACAAGTGAGAACTAGTAATTCTAGTCAAAAACTCAAAATGCTTTAAAGTCTGAAAAATTTTGAGTGCTAACTTGACTATATCTTGAAAAATAGTTTCATAATAGATACAGTTTAATTAATAAATATGAATGCTTATGTATGCACCCTTTATCAACTATAACATCTCCTTTAGAATGACTTTTTTGCCTCAAATATTTCATCTCACATTAAAACTTTACCATTTTCTTTTGTGCCATATGATTTTTATGTTCATGCTTTGAATGATTAAAATCACTGTGTAAAATTACTTTCAGACTATTACATAGAAAAAATGAACTATATGTTTAGTCTTGGGTCCTAACCTCCAAGATATGCCATTATGAATATACAAATATTCCAAAATGCAATCCCAAAATACTTCTTTCCCTCCCCAGGAGCACCATGTGATACTGGAAAGAGATAGAGACAGAGAACAAAGAAAGGTTTTATTTTCAAGAATTGGCTTACATGACTGTGTTGGCTAGCTGGAATTCTGAGGACAGGCCAGAGTCCAGAGATATTAGATAAAGTTATGTTGAAGCCTGAGTCTCAGAGCAGTATGAAATCAGAATTCCTTCTTTTTGGAGAAACTTAGTCTTTCTCTTCCAAAGCTTTCAACTGATTGGATGCAGCCCATCCACATATTAGAGGGTCATTTGCTTTACTCAGTATCTATTGAAATAAAAGCTCATAATGTCTGAAATATACTTCCACTGCACATCTAAAATCATGGATACAATAGGTAAAATGGCTAAGCCAAATTGATACAAAATTAATCATCACCACAGTCAAATGTGATTTTCTGTCCTTAATCTTTTTTTCTTTGATGACCTTGATTCTTCTACGAAATAATTTTGTGCCCTATTTAGACAGTGAGGATCAAGCTATGTGTGTGTGTGTGTGTGCGCACACACACAGACACACACACAGACACACACACATTCATAGAAATTATATTCAACTTGGAGAAAAAAGGCTCAGAGAATGAGAAGCAGATGATAAAAAACTGAAAATAATCAATACAAACACAATGCCAACTGGTGCTATGCCCCCTAAAGTTAAAACAAGTTATGAAAGAGAGTAATGAAACAGTGCTTCTTTGGAGAGAGTGTTAAGAGATAACTTCTCCATGAGGTGACATACATGAGCCAAGACCTAGATGATTTGAGAGAATGAAGGAGCACAGTGATACCTGTGTCTGAACTACACTTTTTGTATGGAAATCATATAAGAGAGAGTATGAAAGATGAGTCATAGTGCCATTAAGTGCTAGATCATGGGTAATCTATGAGACTGCAGTACAAATCCTGATATTCTTAAATATGGGGATGGGGATTTAGCTCAGTGGTTCCAGCGCCTGACTTGCAAATGTAAGGGCCGGGTTTCCATCCCTGTTAATCACTTACAACAGTGCAGGGCATGGAGACTCATTCCCACCAGCAATCACAACCACATACCACAATGCTGGGTGTGGTGGCTCACACCTGTAATCCCAGCACTTGGAAGCCAGAGGCAGGAGGATTGCTGTGAATTCAAGGCTGAGCTCCAGGCCAGCCTGACTACAAAAGCAAAACCCCATCTCAAAAGAAAAAAGGTTAACAATATTTTTAATTTTAAAAATTTCATATATGCTCAATGTGGTATGTTAAAAATTAAAATCTTGCCAAAAGAGAATAACATATGCAAGATAAAAGAGAGAATCAATATAATGGGTCAAGTCAGAGGACAACCAGTAAGTTAATTTGTTGTTCATCATGGATTATTAAAGCATAGAAAATAATCTAAAATTGTGATAAAACATAAGTCACAGACTCAACTACATGAAATATGGTCATCTAAATTCTCCAGACAACTGATAACATCATGATAAAGGACAATGATTTACTCTACAGTTTCCTTTGTAACTCTTTCCTCTTCCAAAAGCTGATATATTACCATGTGTCAAGGTTACTGGGTTTGTTGACAAGGGAAAGTGCAAGAATTTGCTACTCTTCAACCACACAGAAAGAAAGTTTCTCTTTCAATATTGCTCTTTGAACCTATCCTTACAGATTTTAATGTTAACAATTAGAGGTGCTCAGTTTTTACTTTTATTAGCTTGACTAAAATAGTTTATGATTAAATTAGTTTAGGAATCTTTGGAGATATTTGCATCTGTACAAGCTTATATGAAGAAAATATTTCTCTTTTCTTTAAAATAACTATAAGTGTGAATTTTGGAGCATGAGCACTCTGAAATTTCAAGCAATGAGAAAGGTAGGAACTTAATCCCAACGTGAGTGACCTGTTATTAATAATGTACTATGTCTGTAAAAGTCTATAAATTTTAATATTGCTCATTCCACCAGAATATGTTCTCAAACTTATTCTAGGGATTTTGTTACCAAAAATGACTCTCTCCTAAAAAATATTTTGGCTGGGCATGGGAGCCCACACTTGTAATTCCTGTACTGTGCAGGCTCAGTTGGGAGGACCGTGAGTTTAAAGCCATCCTGAATTGTATAGTGATTTCCAGGGCCCTGAACTTCATAGTGAGACTTGGCCTCAAAATAAAAACAGGTTTTTTTGTTTTGTTTTGTTTTGTTTTTTATATATCACTGCCCTTTTTTCACTTTTGCCACAATACAGGTAAACTGGGTCATACATTTCTGGAATTATTATCTGTATTCTTCTTGACTTGAACTCAAATTACTCTGTAGCTTTTCTTTATCTCCCCTATCCTAACGGTTGCCAGTTCTAACTAAACACAGCTAGTTGTAAGAAAGTTTTGACTCAGTTTTGGAGTTTAGGACAGTGAATTGATTGTAATGTGAGAAATATTCTGTTCATAGCAACACTTATTAAACCCACTGTATGTCATTCAGTCAGATTCACACACTGATCTATTTTCAGCAAAGATGGCAGAATGAAAATGTGTTAACAAAACCATATTTACTACAATTAGGTTCCTATTTACAATATCATTAGGGACTTCATTTGGAAATTTAATGATAAAATAAAGAGATCAGTATTCCCATTAATTAGAAAATAATATTAAAAGCTCATACAAAAAGGCATTTTGGAATACCAATCATAAAAAGATGATCAGTGAATATAACTTGAAAGTAAATGTCTAAGCACAAGTCTGGTGTAAATATAATACCTCAAATTCATACAATAAATGTTATATAACCATTAAATTATCAGTAAAGTGTATATAATGAGTTACAAAGATAGATTTTTCAGGATACATATAGTAGTCCCCACTCATCTTCCTGATTTTCTTTCCTCTTTTCCAATTACCCATGTTCAGCCACAGTCCAAAAATGTTAATGAAAAATGAAAGAGATACACAAAAGGTTTCAAATTCACTTACTGTTCTGAGTAACATGGTAACCTCATGCCACTCTGTGCTTAGGATGCTATAGTTCCCTTTATATTCTACCTTCCCTATGTCAGTTAAGAAAAAAGACCCTGTTCACATAACTTCTATTATATATTGCTGCCACTATTCTTTCTTCTTATTGTTTGCTATTATAAACCTCTTGCTTAATTTATAAATTAAACTTTGTCCTGGCTACAAATATAGGAAAAGCACAGTATATGTAGGATTGACTATTTTCAATTGCTTTAGGTATTCACTAGGGGTCTTTTGGGATGTAACCCCCAATGACAATGGGAAATTCTATAGTGGAGATAAGTGTCATGTTAAAAATAGAGTGTAGGAAATAATTTACAATAAAAATCAATATAGATGGACAAATAGGATGACAGGTGTCCTGCTCCTTCTCCACTGACCCTGACCCTTAGCTCGTCCACTCTCTTTTCCACAGTCTCCTCTGGATCCTGAGGAACAGCCTTGTCTGCTGACCTCTAGGACTGTGTGGGAATATTCATATTTCTTTTGTATCCTACCAGAGCCATTATTTATAGAAATGGATATTTTTGTTATTTTAAATAATTAGTACAGACATTTTTGAGAAAATAGAAAATATATAAAAGAAAAATAAATCCAGTATCACAGAGTTTAAAACTTCTATTTTTATTAAGAAATAATGAAAACTGCCATATAATATGTATTTGATATTATTTTAATTTTAATCACATATATAATTGTTTTTTATTTTAATTATGGACAGAAGAAGTAGAACAGTTAGGAACAGGCTTTAGTGACACTGACTAGCCTTGAATTCGGAGTCTACCATTAATTTGTTCTCTAACATTTAACAAGTGTCTTAATCTTTCTATGACCACATTTCTTCCTCTGAAAAAATATAACAAAATAGCACCTGCTATAGTTTCTGTGAGCATCAGTGAGAATATATATAAAGGTGGTAAAGAAGGCAGTCGTATCTGACCTCATTGTTTACATCTTCATGGGAGAAGCAAGACATAAACTGTGTTTGTCCTCTTGGTCTCTCTATTTCTGTCTCATAGAAATTATGAATGTACACACAAAAAATAAAAGTGCAGTAAGTTTTCACTGTGGATGAGGGGCATGTTGATATTTTAGGAATGTTCTGGAGGAAAAGCTTCTGAGAAAGAGAACCTGTGTGAATGAAAACCAAGTCATTCACACATCTTGGCAAACAGAAGGTCTGAGAAGATAGACCGTGGGTTAGAATGAGGTTGAGGATCTGGACGTGGTTAGAGTACCATGAAGACAGAAGCTCGGCAGCTGGGTGAGTCGCCTGTCAGCCTTGCGGCAGGTTCCAGGATCTCATTTCTAGCCTCCCTTAACAGATGTGGCATCACTGATGGGAAAGAAAAATTAGGGGGTACTCTGAACTATAACAAAGCAGCAGATAAACTGTGTTATCCCTAATGCAGCTCCTTAATCTGCAGGATTTTATCTATGGAATACATCAAATTTAACATTTTATTTTAAGAATTAAATCATTGTGGGGCCAGGGATTTAGCTCATTGGTTCCGGCGCCTGTCTTGCAAGAGCAAGGACCTGGGTTCCATCCCCGGGAACAACATACTATACTGGGCGTGGAGACTCATGCCCAGCAGCAACCAGTACCACATACCGCAGTGCTGGGCGTGGTGGCTCACGCCTGTCATCCCAGCACTCGGGAGGCAGAGGCAGGAGGATTGCTGTGATGTGAGTTTGAGGCTGAGCTCAGGGCCAGCCTGAACCATAAAAGCGAGACCCTGTCTCAAAAAAAAAAAAAAAAAAAAATTAAATCATTGTGATTTTGTATATGCCCTAATTTCTTATGTTAGTGGTTTTCATTAACACCATTCTTTTGTACATTAAAACATGTAATCAATTCTCATATGAGAGAAGATTCCAGTAAGGAGCTTATGCACTTCATGTAATTCATGATTTCATCATCCTTGAGTATTTATAAGTATATTAAGAAATAATTCTTCCTTGGAATATAATAGTATTTGAAATATAAATTAATGTATTTAGTGCTATCCAATAAAGTGTCATATTGTGCCAGTTTAACTCATTTGGTTTTAAGAAAGAATATGTTCATAATGCTAGTCTAAGAAAGTAAATTAAAATTCAAAGTGTTAAGGTCAGAAGTGAATGTTTATTTTAGCTTTCTTTAGAGCATTCGTGTCCCTAAAGTGACTCAGTATTTTGCATGTCCATCATTTTTCTCTTGCAGAAGTAATGAGGGTGGGGACTCTACAACTACAGGCAGTTGCTTTGAGTCCTAAGCACTCTGAAGAGATTAGACCATTGATATTCTCTTCACTTTTTACAGAGCAGCACTGCCTTCCCCTGAGCACAGGAAGATAGACAACTGTTGAACAGAACTGCTTTTGTCTAGCAGATAGGATGGTATTAAATATTCTCTTCTTAAAGATAGACACACACCATCAGAAAGTTCTCCAAGATCACTGGGAATCTTATCACCATGACTGGTTAAGCTTGTTTCAGCCTGCAAATCTAAATTTGCTATCATTTGTCTGGAAAATGCCTTTAAAAGGGTTAGAGGCTGCATTGTATTTATACTAAGCTAACCAACTCAGTAATGAACAGCTTAATTATCCTGAGGATACAAAACAAAACAAAACAAAATGACATGATTTCTGCAAGAAATACAGAAATACTCTCTGGATGCATCCCTACCCAACCCAATAGGACTTACCTGGCCATTGACCTTTGTAAGTCTATCAAAGATGTCCTCCTTTGATTTCAAACATAATAGATTTCTAGAATTTAGATGAAGCCATAGAAATGTTATACCTCTTGACTGCATAAGAATTATGTTTATTCTTTTAGGGAAATTTCAGTTAGCAAAATCTTGATTCAAATGACTTCTATAATTAAAAATGCCTTCTGTGGGAGAGGGATACACACACGCGCACGCACACACACACACACACACACACACACACACACATTCAGAGCTGCTGTTCTGTGTGGTGTCTAGCTTTTGGACAAGAGCTTCATCTACTGATTAGCTTGCTTCTGCAGACAATCAGAGAGATACTCAACCTTCGGAAGATCATCACATCCTTCACTTCCAAAAGCATCCCATGCACTGCCATGGCTTTGCGAGTTTCTATTCTCTTTGGGTTTCTTCCTCTTCTCTACATACATAGAAGGGAATATTGCATTCCTTCACAGAAGGTGAGAAAGACCTGTGGTTTAGGAAAAAACCTGATTGTCAAGTAATACTTTTATTTGTACTTCAGCTGCCTGTCATAATAAAGGTATCATAATTATCGATACATTTCAGGTCACTCGAGTATGTGGAAAAGAAATGGCTCATGATTACATTACATTCTGGGGTTCAAAAGAGTGAGTCAGACTACGCGGACCTAGTGAGGGACCCTCCTTAGTGCACTTGAAATACTCTACCTGTGTCAACTCTAACCGTTGACTAGAAAATGCCTGCAATACAATGAGCTACTTTTTAAGGTATAAGAAAAATAACCCCCCTACTGCTTCTATCGCTAGAACTCCTTAAATCTAATCCCTATAAAATATTAAAGACCCTGCCAAGCAATCAGATGGAGAAATAGGGATGGGTGGAGGATACTTTGAAAGATGGCAGGATTAGAAAATTTCATCTTGCCTTTCTAACCAAGAGAGTCTCAAAATCGCAATACATTATAACCCTTTAGTCCTGGAAACTCAAGTCAAGAACATTTTTTTCAAAGTTGTAGAACATTTTTTTTCTACAAGTTGTAGAACTGAGATAAGGTAAGAAATTAAAAGCTACCTGTGTTGCTCCTCTTATTTGGAGCAACTGCTATAATTCTTTCTATCAGACCTTAATTATGATGGCAAGTACTTTGAAAGATCTTTTTTTTCTTCTTTATGAAGAAATAGATTGCTCATGAGTATTTGGCTCTCCCTTTTCAGTATTTTTTACCTAATTTATAAATTATGCTCTGTCCTTTTATGTGTTACATACACTCTCCTTGTACAGGTATTAGCATACCAAGAAATAGTTGTTGATGTAAAACTACATACAAAATGTTTCTGAAATCCTTTCTAGTTATTCTCAGTACTTTTTCAAACACTTTTTGAATAGTCTCAAAAAGTTCTCACTGAAGATTTGAAGCTTGAACTTTAGCATGTTTTTGGCAGCTTGGCTGCATTTTTAAAGGTGAACTTTGATTCCGTGAACCAGCAAAATGCTAACAAATGAACTCTACAGTGACGTAGTACAAAATATTTTATTTTGTCTCTCAAATTGTATGCTTCCATGAATTTTTACACATTCAAGTTTGAGGTGTGGTTAAATAGTAGTGACATGCTAGACACGCATGACTGTATTACATTCTCTGGCTTGAAAATGAAACTGATTACATGGCATGGCAGATGTGTAACTTATATAGCTGTGTCCAGTATTTCTGAAGTTCTATAAGAAGTACAATTAAACAAATTATATTTTAAATAATAAAACTAATATTAAAATATCAATTACTATTGCCTGCAAGTTATTTTTTTTTTTTTTTTGAGACAGGGTCTTGCTTTGTAGTTCAGGCTGGCCCTGAGCTCAGCCTCAAACTCACATCACAGCAATTCTCCTGCCTCTGCCTCTCGAGTGTGTTTTTGTTACAGGCATGAGCCAACACACCCGGCACTGTGGAATGTGGTACTGGCTGCTGCTGGGCGTTTGAGTTTCCACACCCAGTATTGTTATGTGGCTACCTAATCGAACCCAGGTCCTTGCACTTGCAAGACATTGCCTGCAAGCTTTAATGGAGGGCTGGGGTTTTAGCTGAAGTGATACCATACCCACCTCAGAAGTACAAAGGCTTGAGTTGGAACCCTGATAGCGCCAAAACAATAACAACAAACAAACAAAAAAGTTTTAATGGAATGATAAGTGCTGGGAAAAAAATCAGTCTAAAAGGCAGTGGCCTAAGAAATAATTGTTATTTTTCTTTTACATCAGTTCACCATGAAGATTCTATCACACAGAGACTTACTGACAAAGCTCTTCCTATTTAAACATGTAGCTTCAAAGTTCACTGTTTACATCGACATTTAGCCTGTAACTGAAAATGAAGAGAAGAAAATATCCTTCATCTTTCCTTACCTTACACAGATATAAATATTTTTTCTTAGCATAAAATAAATATTTCCTTCCCAATAAATATCCAGGTGGCAAGTACTTATTTGGAGGGGGAGATTCCTACTTTGATAAAAGAAAGAATGAAAATTGCATTCTCTGGCATAACAGCCACTTTCAGTAGACGGTTCTACTGTCAAAAAGGACACTGAATTTTAACTGGAGAATCAACGATGTCTGCAACATGATATAGTTACAATTCTTGTGTTGAATACAATAAAAACTCAATCTGCACTCTGAGGTAAGAACGAACACACTAGAAGAAAATGAAAAAGTTCACAAAATGTAAAAGGAAGTTAAATTGTGGAGCCAGACATCTGAAAATATTTGAATCAGAGAAGTTCTGGGAATGAAAGGAATTGGACTAATAACACACCATTTTAGTCCCAGATGTTATTCTACTCCAAGAATATGTTTGCAAGAAAACCTCTAATCATCAAGACTGATTTTCTCTTCTTGACTAGTGGAATTTGGGGTATGTCAATTAACTATCCAGTAGAACTTGGGAAGCCCCTCTAAGGCCAAAATTAAAGACAAGTAATGTCAAAAGAAGGGAAAATGGAAATAGAAGAAACAAAAAAGATGATAAAACCTTTTTAAAATTAAGTAATCCAAACTACTTTCAGTTTGATAATTTCAAAAGTAAAAATATTTTTCTGAGTCAATGGAAAGAATCAATACAAAAGGCATAAGCTACGAACATCTTTTTTCCCCTGTTGTAGTTTGATGAGCTTGTGTGCAGTTATGAATCCCTCAGGACTGAACTTTCTTTTTATAGAAAATTTAGGCTAAGTGTTTTATGTCATGACAGGGAGTGGTGTTTGGATGAGGAGAGAATTAGGGAAATGATAACATTAATGTGGACATAGTTTTATATGATGTGGTCTTCTTGGGATGTTCTGTAATAAAAATTCTGTTTCTCAGTGTAGCTTACCAAGAAGACACTAGAATATATTCATGTGTACCTTACTTCCTATTAGATATTTTTAAACTTATGTTTTTAGTATACCTTCAGATTACATATAAGTTCACTGAAGGCTTCTGTTGATGACAAGACACTCAAATATAATAATAATGACCATTTCCTACCAAAGAAGAATGGATGAATATATCTAAATGAACAATATCTGAGTGAATAAACTTAAGGTTCTGAAAGAGACAGGAAATTGTTCTTTAAAAAAAATCAGTGTATGAATATATGTCCTGGTGGTTTAGCTCAGTGACTCTGACATCTGCCTCACAAGCACAGAGTCTCAAGTTTAATCCTTAATACACACACACACACACACACACACACACACACACACAATCAATATTTTTCTAAGAGTTAGCAGTGCTGTGGATAGTCATCTCCAAAAATGGGTTCATGGCTTTAAAATTACAGAATAGCTATGAGAAACTAAAATTGACATTGAAAAAGAAATCCTCCGAATAAATCTAAACATGTCCCTCCTACCAGTTTGCTCTCCTTATAGTTACAGTTTTCCATGTAGAATTCCAAGTTGTCTACCAAGGGATTATTTTAGAAAATGGTTTCTTCCCTTATGCACAAAAAAGTAAAATAATCATATAATTTTGTAGGTTTTTTTAAAGGAAAACTAACAAAAAGATTTCTTTCTTTTTCCTTTGATCTCAAAGAATGTATAGTTTATATATTTTCTTTTAGGAGCTCATAAAGATACACTTCTGAATTTTACTTCAAGCATCTTTTGCAGCAAAAGTACAAAAATGGTGAAATTGGGGCCGGAGAGTCAGCTCGGTGGTTCCGGCGCCCGTCTTGCAAGAGCAAGGACCTGGGTTCGATCCCCGGTAACCACATACCATACTGGGCGTGGAGACTCATGCTGAGCAGCAACCAGTACCACATACCACAGTGCTGGGCGTGGTGTCTCACGCCTGTAATCCCAGCACTCGGGAGGCAGAGGCAGGAGGATTGCTATGATGTGAGTTTGAGGCTGAGCTCAGGGCCAGCCTTAACCACAAAAGCGAGACTCTGTCTCAAAAAACCTAAAAAAAAAAAAAAATGGTGAAATTTTAGAAGTTTTCCACATCTACTTACTCTGCAATGATAGTCTAGCTATATGTATGATTTGTGTGTATATGTTTATGTATATTTATGTTTTAAGAAGAGCAAAAAGATGTTATTCTTTTTTTGGACATCATTAACAAATTTCTGGTGCTAAACAGTTATGATTTTTTTGCATTTCTATTAGTAAAAGATCTATAATTTGTTTATAATTTATAAATTTGTTTACAAATTTGACTCCAGAAATATTAATAAATATGAAAATATTATTAGAAAATTAACTAAGGTCACTTCAAGATTATGTTTTAAATGACACTCTGTAAATATAAATATGTAAATAAATATCCAGCATATGTTGTTGTTTGATCTTGTGGTAGCAGCCATTCTTTGTGAAGTGAGATAGAATCTCAGTGTTGTTTTCATCTGCATCTCTCGTAGGACTGGAGATTTTGAACATTTCTTCGTATGTTTCTGAGCTGCCTTTATTTCTTCATCTAAAGATGTTTGTTCATTTCAGAAGCCAATTTTTTGAACTGAGTCTTTAAATTTGGGGGAGCTGACTTTCTAAAGTTATTTATATACTCTACATAGCACTCCTTTGTCTGAGAAACAGGTGGTAAATTTTATTTTCCATATTGTAGGTTGTCTTTTCATTCTGTTGGAGGTTTCCCTTGCTGTGTAGAAGCTTTCTAGTAAAATGAGATCCCAGTTGTTGATTCTATCTGCTAATTCCTATCTTCTGAGATTTTATTCATAAAGTTTCTTTCCCCATGCCAGTGTCTTTAAGAGTTCTACTTAAATTATTTTATCTAATCCATTTTGATTTTAGTTTGGTGCATGGAGAGATAGCTCTACCTTCAATTTTTGGCAAATTGAAGCCCAGATTTTCCAGCACCATCAAAATAGTACTTTTTCAAGTACCAATCTATCACTTTCTTCCCCATTGCATCCCTGCAGCAAAATAAACACCTTTGTAATGTACATAAGAATTACAGCAAGCTAGACTTTTGTCAAAAAATAAAATTCCTTATGGATGTAATTATTGTAGTTTTCCATCTCACATTGATATATCTACACTACTGTAGTTTAGCACTGTATTTTTTGAGTATTGATAGAGTTTCTGGTAGTGCCATATTGACATAACAACAAATTTTGTGATAATTTATAAAGCTATATGTTTATTGCTAAATTAAAATATTTTATACATCTTAATTATGGAAAAATGTTCAAGATAAATTTTAAATGAAAAAATAGGATATATATATCCGGATATAGATGATATCTGGATATATATATCATCCAAAGTTGAAATACACTATTTTATAAAGTAGATGCGTCTATATTTTATTTGTACCACATAGCTGAAATATATATATGTATATGTATATATATATATATATATACATATATATATATATACACATATATGTGTGTGTGTGTGTGTGTATTTGATTACATATACAGAAGAAGAAGCTAAGAAGAAATATAGGCTTTTTAAACAAAAAAGTAAGGAAACAAATTTTATGTATATGGGGGGGCGGTAGGGTGGGTAGGGCTATGGGAAAAAAATGAGAATTAAGTTGTGTCTTATACTGGTACAAGTGCCCATTATGGAGTGCAATCATGATGCATATATGTAATGTACCAATAAAGATAATAATAAAAAAATCTTTTAAAATGTCATAGAATTTAATTAGATTTAATTAGGATATTTTTGGAATAAACAACTCTTATCCAACTCAATTATCTTTCTTTAGACAGGCAGTACCATATTTTTGCAAACATAGAGCTATATTTTAATAATAAACCAATCTAAGAAATTGGAATATATGAGTCTTATGGTTGCAACATTATGTAGTTTGTAAAGTAATGAGAGTGACGGTAATCAATGATGAAAACTACATATATAAAATTGGTAACAGATGCTAATACACAGGTGGTTGAACAAAAAATAATACAGCTCTGGTTCAGTGCTCTTGTGCTAAAGCAACATCTGGATGTGCATTTTATCCCCAAGCTGGAACTTGCTAACAAGAAAAAAGCACATTTCTTGAGTAAATGGAGTTAAGTGAATACAAGTGAATTTCAAGATGATCTGAAGATGTGTTTGCTTTCAGATGCTCAGAACACAGTGAGGCCGAGGCACTTGAGGCCTGCGTGGAAATATGTTCCTAACTGATGTGTCACCGTACATATGCCCAGACAGCTAGGTTTTTATAGCACACACTTCTGCAAAATGTTACAGCAGTATTTCTAATTTTTGATACCTAGTGTCTGATGCTAAACTTTGTGGCAAAAATATACTAGTGATTTATATTAACAAAATATTTTCTGGAAATTCATTCTTTTGTTATGTGTTTTTATGAAGGTCCTTCTTTTAGGAGTATTCTTTACAGTATCTAAAAAAGGCACGGGTATGATTCTCATACAGTAGAATGCTTACACATGACTTATGCATTCCTTTGCAGAATAAGCTGACTCAGAATAGAATCTTAAATTTCTAGTGAAAGAAGTGATACATGTGTCCAACAAGACATCACAGCTGTGGGATCTGAAAACTGAAAATACTGCCAGTTACTTTACCCATTTCTTGAAATATTTTGCAAATTTAAGTATGTAAGGCAAAACAAAATATATGGAACATAGATGTTTGTGCCTAGACTATCTAATCTTCACTGTCTCCCAGTTCAGAAAGAGCAGTGAGACACGCATTCTAAAATTGCCACTCTCTGGAATTGTTTTCAAAACTTGCATTGTTTGCACTGAGTTTTATGCAACCAGTTGGTACAATTATTTTTTCTTATTTGGCCATAATATTGTGAGCATATAAAATGGGCAATATGTCAGGAATAATTAAGCCTTGTAGTGCTGAAAACCCAGTGAGTAAAGTATCTCTGTATATAGGAGAAACCAGGTACCTGTAGCCTTGTCAGTTTCACTTAGAGAAGACCATCTGTTTGTAGCCACCTCTTTTCCCATAGGAGTGATTCCTCTTCCCCAAAGAGCTGCTCCATGATGTCAAAGCGCCCTTCTCTACAAATTGCTCTGTCTTGTTTTCACTTCTTGTTCTTTCTAAACTAGGCTATTTACTACAGAATCAGCAGGGGTGGCACTAGACAACTTAAGACATAAAATAAAATGAATCTGATAGATAAAACCTCCAATAGAATATATATATATATTAGAAGTAGTCCAAGCTAGAATTGCATCTATGGAAAGGTTCCTTATGGGAAACAACCATCAACAATATATGCATATACTTTGAACTCAAGGTTTATTGGCAACAGTAAACCAACTTGCATAACTTGTGTATTTAAATTAAATTTGAAAGATAAAGACTATGGTGAGAAGAAAGATATGATGGTATGTACCTAGAGTTTGAGTTTTCATTTAATATCTTTTCTCAGAAAAACTTGTAACTGTTCAACTATTACTGAGTCACTTTTGTTAGCAGTTATGTGGGAAAAGACTGTCAATGTCATCTAAGTCTCCTTAGATAATTAACATAAGTGTGTGCAAATTCTGTGAGCAGATAAAGTTCTGCATTCTTCGCCTTTCTCTCCCATTTCACGCCAAGCATATGTATTACCTAATTTGAAGAGGCAAATTTTAGACCCTCCAGAAACCACAGTAACTATGTTTCCTGCAAACTGGCATCCTGCCTAGTGATCTGTGCTCAGGTTTAAATGTTTCATACATAGATTGAAGGAAGAACCAAGCAGACCTGAAATTTCTGTGTGTTTCATGAAATTTAGGAAGGCTTTTCTGAAGCTAAGTGGAAATTTTTTTGTTTTAACTCCCTGTAGAGTGGTCTATATATGGCAGCTTAACAAGTAATGATGGTAATATCTCCACAAAAAATTCAGTTGATCATCAAAACTGCCCTGAAATCAGTATGACCTTCTTATCATGCCAAAAATAGTATTCATGTTTATATATTTTCAAGATAAATTCGAATAAGCTATAAGTAATTTTCACTTAATTTAATTCCTAACTTTTTTCTAAGAAGTCAAAATTTGTCTTGCTTTTAAATGGTCAGCTAATGCAATAAAATCAAAATAACTTTCATGATACCAACATACACTATATTTACAGAACAAATTGCCAAAGTGCAGAATAGATACTATCACGGCACTAACTAGCTTCCTACCATTCCAATGAAGTACAAATTCTGAATGGTGACTTTCTGATGCAGGCTCTGATGGTGGTTCCAGAACTGGAATTTTCTTCCACCTAAAGAACCTTTTCAGACTATCAACTCAGAATAAATGTGAAAGTTTTAATATCAGAACTAATATGAGTCTAGATACAACATGACCTTTGACCCATTCTTAGTGTAAACACATTAAACCTACTGAGATCATTTTTGGTCTTAAATAGATTGCATTATGTTTTGCTTTCTTTCTCTCATTCAGGCATCATTGATTGGCTTAGTTTAAACTTAAATATGTATATATAATCTAAAAGCAAAGTACGCCACTCTTCTGGGTAAATTCTCTTACTTAGCACTAACTTATATTTTCCAACTAAACATAATAATTTTATATAAGATAACAGATATTGTTGACAAAATAGAAAATTAGCAACACGCAGAATAAAAGTTAATGGAGAACATCTGAGAGTAAGGAGAAGATAAATGTAAACAGGAGAAATAAGAATTTCTAAGATGAGAAATGTTTACATTTTTAATTTGTATACTCCTTGTACATATTTCTCTGCATGCTAAATGACAAATACCCCAACCAACCACGATATGATGACCAAAAAGAAAGGGATCTAGGATTCTTGGCTGAGTTACCAACACAACATAGAGACCTTTGACTGGAAATTATAATGGGCTTTTTCTTGATCTGGACATCAGAAGAGGGACTTTGGAGATTGAGTACTTTTTCGTTAAACAATATCTCTTCTCATCGGTGGGTCTTCTGAGCACACTACAACCATATCAATACAAAGAACATGAAAGGGGAGGGTGGGAAGTGGGGGTCTGTCTATAGGGGTCACTAGCACACCAAGCAGCCCACTCTGGGGCAGCATACGTTTTAAAAAGTCTTTTCCTTTCAGTGGTTCTTTTCCAATTTTTTGAAGAAAAAAGTCTTCTTCTGATTCTCTCTCCTCATTTTTATAAGATGTAAAATTACAGTTCAGACAAATTTAGTGCAAGGGAATATCCAGGAGGCAAGCAGAGGGTATAATTTTTGCATTATAGTATAAATAATAGGAAATGTTGAAAAGGTGGCTCTGACCTAATCGTGATTTGAAGCCTAATGGCCATGTCCCTTGAATTTTGAATAGTCCCTAAACATCGTAACTGCATCCTATTAACTTCTACTCACTACTCAGACACACACACACACACACACACACACACACACACACACACGCCTCCACATCCACAGACTCACTGAGAACAGAAAATGCAATAATGATTTAAAACTCTGTTATCTAGGGAGCTCTACTGTCTTTTAAAATTGATTTTATTGGTACCACATATACATACATTATGATCATAATCAACACTGAGAATTTGTACCAGCACATGACACGTTTTAATTCTCATTTTTCCCATTCCTCTTCTTCTTTATACTTTTTGTCAGATTGATCCTAAAGTAAGATGAACTTACACTCTCTCTTTTGCTTTCCCTTTCCTGTTCTTTGCTAGAGATGAAAGAAACTGTTACAAAAAAGAAGAAAAATAAAGCCAAAGGTTTTAGGTATATTTCATAATAAGCTCTGCAGATTTCAGTAGTTTACTCATTTTATCATTCTGATTTTTAAGACTCTAGCTAGTCTGTTTTATTTTTAAAATAATTTGTGTACATTTTTAGCATTCTCAGTTTGAAAGTCAATATACTAATGCCTTTAGTAATCACTGGACTATCACAAATATGGTCTATAGTTTTTTTTTCAGGTTATATAATCTAATTTGAGGGGAACAATGAATACGCAGGTAGATTATTTACAGATACACTGATAGAGGCATTTTGTCACCCAAATTAAAATATAAGCCATTCTTATGATTTTCTTGTCCAATAAAAGTACTAAAAATAACAATAAACATAAAAATTGATATAAATTGCATAATATGCAATATAAAATTGCATAATATCCTAAATGTAGTTTTCTTTGTCCATATATTTAATGATATGGAAGGAAAGGACTACTAACCTTAGAGTTCAAAAGATAATATTTTTTTTTACTCTGTCTGTTCACAGCTGTTGAATAACGTGTAAATTATAACGGTAGTGATTTATAATATATATGAGTATTAATGTGATAATACGACCAAGAATGAATCAGTTGTTTTAGAAAATCGCAGGATTTTCGTACTTGTGCTGTGTTTGAGCTGTATGAAACAGGTGATTACCTCCAGCGCCAGGATCATATCATTGCGCATAAATATAAGGTCCCCTTTGCCTATTTCTTTTTCAGACTTCTCCACGAAATTTTAAAAAATAAATACAACATATAGTTCAAAATTAAACGTGTTGTATTGTTATCACTATCAATTATACATTCCTAAGCATGAAGAACTCTGGGGAAACCAGCGTAATGAAATGCCTGGCATGTGGTAAACGCTCTAGTATCTGCTGAAGAAATTAACGCTAACCTTCGGGTATAGCAGGCTGGTAGTAACTGCTAAATTCATTCTTCTTTTTCTGAGAACTGTCCTTTGTTTTTCTAAAAGGCCATTCTCGGTTTGGATTGATGCCTCCTTCCCTGACTTAAAAACCCAAAACATCTCCTGCATGTGGCTCTGTTTGCGGTCACCTGAGTCCCCTCTTAACCACAGCAGATCCCCTTCTGTGTCTAGGCGTGGTCTAAATTTGCTTCCTGAGATTACTGTACCCCGTTATTAGATAGGAACTCACTCAAGTACGAATAGTCAACTGTCCGGTGAACACAAGTGTAAACAGACAGGGATTACTTTTCTTCCGTAACAAGTTTGGAAAACACATGGTTTCAAGTGTCGGTTTAGAGGCTCCAAGAACATCAGAACACACACCTTTCACTCTTCAGTACAAAGCAGCTGCCACAGTTCTGTACTGCTCAAGTCAGGAGACAGCTTTTTCCCATCAGGAAGAAAAGCAAAAGTTCTCCCAGAAAAGCCCTGGAAACCTCTGCTCATAGACAGAAACCCCTTTTCTGCTGACTCATGACCCATGTCAGCTGTGGTCCGAAAGCACAGAATTAAACGAACAAACGCGCCCTAGGTGTTCTGCGGAGTGGGGAACATTGTCTTGCAGTTTCATTTTTTCTCACTCAAGATGTGAATCATCCCTTCGTCCCACACTTCCAAGTTGCACGCGTGCTTTTCACCTGCTAATCCACCGGCAGTCACTGGTCATCAGGAATTCGTAGTACTTGTGTCCCCATAACCCGTATTTTATCTAATGCTGGCCACGAAGGGCAAGAGCGGGAATGTCTGTGACTCATATTCGGAGGAGCTGTAAGGACTGCAGTAATGACCATCTCGTATGTCACGAGAAGGCAGGGCGAGTGCAGAGCTCTGAGCCACTCTGAGGAAGGGCGCGTTCGCGTCACTTTCACGATGGCACACTGGAATCCTCCCATTTTGCTGTTAGTTACTGTCCAGTCTGTTACTGTACCTACTGAGTGGGCTTTATCCTAGGTAGGTAAGTGTAGAAAAGTACAGTATAGATTTTGTTATTGTCTGTGGGATTCTGGAACACCAGGGCCATGGAAAATATCTTAGATCATGAGCTGCTGGCCTCACCCTGACCCTTGGTACACGGCAAGCTTTTCTGACAAGGAGCCAGAAAAGAGTGTGAGCTATGGGTCTTTCCCATCTTTCTTCTCTTCCTTCAGCTCAAAACCTGCCCTATTCTTCATGTTCTCTTCATCCATGAAATTCCAGTTTACACCAGCAATGCTCACTGCCTAGCAGTTGTTACTCTGCTGAATTTTGTCTTTCCTCCAAATAGAATGTTTTGAAAAGCAAAGTCTTCACTGAAGCCTCATCTGAGATTGTAATGATATCAAGTACATCTCTTAAAACATGGAAGGATTTTGACATTAAAGCTGCCACATTATTTATCCAACATAGTTTAGATTCATGCTATTCTAAGCATGGCATTTATTATACATGTATCTGCAGTACACACTAAGGGCCAGTAAGAAAGAGATGACATATCAGAGCTAGCTTGCCAAATATATGTTACATGAAATAAATTTACTATTATCCCTACTTTATTCTTCACTGACACGTAGTAAATATCTTTCTGTTCCTTATAACTATATGATAAAGTATATATAATGTTTGATATACCTTACAATAAAATGTTATCATAACTATGATATTATAATACAACAAGGATTATTAGGTCACATAAACATAAAGTTAGTTGAAACATTTTCAGGTTTTTTTGTTTTTTTGTTTTTTTTTTTTTTGGAAATTTATCAGCCACTCATTCCAACCAGAGTCTCTGTAGAATTGCTAATTTTCACTTGTTTACCTTTAAGATAATTGGATTAGATGGGCTCATCCATTAGGGATTATGGTTTAGTCTCATTTGTTTTTCCTTATGGTACAGATAAAATAGAAACTACTACTTTTTCACCCTCCAATCTTCTCATGGACAGCTGTGGTACATTATAAGGTCAATTATGGGCTGACTAACACCGTTCATTACTTAAGGGTGAATCTGTAACTAGTTTCAGAGCCAAAAACAAAAGGGCATAATTTGATAAAAATTGTATTGCCTGATAGCTCACAGACATCTGTCAGCAATTTCGGTTTCTTTTAAAGGGCAGCACATGGCTGACTGATCGCAAAGTAGGATTTATAAGTGTAATTATTACCATATAATTCAACAAATCATTTTTATCACTAAAAACCTGAAGCTTTCAAATTTTTACTTTTTAGTAATGAAGGTTTTAAAGGTAGACTTCTATAAAATTAATTTTAATTCTACTAGAAAGCTTTCATTAAAATTTAAGTAACTTAATGACAAAATAGAACTGATGGCTTCAACTCTTTAAAAATGTTAATTTTTTCCTTTGCATTTAGAGTAGTCAATGAATATTGAAATATGACAGTTGAACATTTTAGAATCATATCTCTTCTTAGCATCACTATTGAACTCATGTGACTGGCAAAGTAAATTAGCATCAAACCAAAACAGATGTTTTTTCAGAAGCTAAAACATGTCTCCAAAGGTGACCATCCTAGAGTAAGTTCTGTTGTCTAAGAGCATTCCACTGTAATCTATATTTATGTATTAATATGTCATGTAAAGAAGCATTCTGAGCTCAGATCTGCTTGCCTCAGAAAATCACTATATGCTTAAAATGAAATGTGTTGTATGAATCAGTAAGTACAATTCCTGCCTCATAATATGTACCTGAAAACTTATGGATTGCTACCAAAGCATATTTCTTAGTTATTGAGTTGAAATTCTTTGCAGTTGTAAATGAGAGTGCTATTCTGAAAGAATGTAAGGAAAAGATCAAAACATATTATTAACCAAAATAGGTATTTCTTTTATAAATACCCTGAATAAATTCCCATCTAATAAAAAGACTACAGAGTGATGATAAGATGAATTGTACATCAAGAGGCCCAGAGAAATTATGAAGTATATCCTTAAAGATTAAACATATATAAAGAAGGAACATACATATTTTTATTTCATAGGAAGAAGAATGCTACATAAACTGGGATGGTATCAGAAGTTTCTGCAGGGCAGGCAAAACTGGAGGGGTAGGAGAACGGATTATGTTAGTGTAGATCTATCAGAATCCACTGTGTAGTCCATGACAGAGAAGCAAAAGGCTGCCAGGGACAGATACTTATGTGTGTGGGAAGCAGAGAACAAAGGGAGGTCTCTACTATATTTAAGTATCTCCGCAACACACAGCCAATCATTTTCTTCTGTTTCTTTCATTTCAGTTTTCACAATTTGTAAGCATTTCTTTAAGTATTTATAACCTGTCTCCCCCTCCACTGAAATGTGAATTCCATTTGGCCAGGGTCTTTTTCTTCTTTATTTATTCATTCGGAAATACACTGTACAAGGTGTGGAATGAAGTCAGCAGTGTTCAAAAAATAAAACTTAAATTCATAACTCAATGAACATAGGCTGAAAATTAAGTGAAATTTATTGTGCAAAGATGTTCCTGAGTATTAATCCAAGAATCGTGTGCCATCATCTCCCATCATCTTGTCTTCCACCAGAACTCTTCCCAAGGAGCCCTTTCTCACCTCCTGTGGAGGAGTCATGATTAGGCTTCAGCAGGCTGCTAGAGTTTAAAACATCACATTCTCAAATCTAAACCCAATGTCCAGGGTTTTGTGAGAGGACTTGTGAGAATTGAACAGTGTTGTTTTTTTCTCCTCTGTGTGAAAGAATTCACAGAGTGTCAGGGTTTGGGAGAATGGAGGACATGAAAGAAAGAAAGGTTATTGGGTTGAGACCAATAGGGAACTTCAATAAAAATTATATGGTCAAAGTATGAATGTAGTGTTTAGATGAATCAGTAAATATAACAGTGAAGAAATGACTGACTGAGATCACACAGCTTCCCTCTGCTTTCACTGCAATAATGTTCCATAAATGGTCTGGAACATACAGAAAAGAGGTGAAAGCAGAAAATGAACATTAAACTCAGTGTAGCGCAAATTATCAAACTAGAATTCTCCTCACGGGATTAGAAACTGCTCCGTATGTGATCATGCAATGTGCAGGTTGTTTCAACAGAGACGGAAAGGTGAAAACCTTACAATGTTTACATTCTCAGGAACCAGTATGTGGGGAAGATCCTCAGGCACAGTCTATTATTTACAAAAACAATTTTAGACCCAAGGATTTAGCTCAGTGGTTCCACCAACTGCCTTGCAAGCACAAGGTCTTGGGGTTTGATCTCCTGGTAACCACAGATGACAGTACTGGGTGTGGTGACTTATGCCCACTAGCAATCAGCACCACATACCACAGTGCTTGGCATGGTGGTTTACTCCTGTAATCCCAGCACTCGGGAGGCAGAGGCAGGAGGATTGCTGTGATGTGAGTTTGAGGCTGAGCTCAGAACCAGTCTGAACTACAAAGTGAGACTCTGTCTCAAAAAAACTAAAAAATAATAATTTTAGCTCAAATATATGTTTATGCATCAGTATATGTTCCCACACATGTATGTGCCATTATGGTTTAGCTCTAAATTGTCTCCACAAAATATCATGTCCTCAGAGGTTCAGCTTTTGGAAGATGATTAGATCAAAAGGATTTTGACCTCACCGGCTGAACAACCCATGGACGAGATCAAAATTTGATCTCATTGTTGGAGGAAACAGAAACTTCAGAGGTGAGGCCTAGTTGAAGGGGGTAGATCACAGGAGTGTGACCTGTCTCTGGCTCCTTACTGTCTAGCTCCTTCCCCTTCTTCTCTCTTTTTCCTGGCTGCCAAGTGACAGCCATGGCCTTCTGCCATAATGTTTCTGCTGTGGCGCCAGCCCACTATGGACTAAAACCTTTGAAGTCAGGAGCCAAAGTAGACCTTCCTTATTTAAATTATCTTCCTCAAAAGGTATGCCCATGTATGGAGTGCTGACATGTGTATCTGTGCACGCACGCAAATACACACACACACACACACACACACACACACACACACACACACAAAGTTCCAGTATATCTTTGCCTAATTCATAAGGATATTTCATTTTAAGTGCTTCTCATTTATTCTTTAATTCTAGTTCAGATGACTGGAACTAGTTGTATATTATCTAGCAGGGTTCTAGAAAGTCATGTTGGTGTTATAAATCATTCCAAAATGGAAAAATAGAATCCTAATATACTCTTATCATTTTTGTGACTATAAAGTCCAAGCACTCATCCACCTATTCATTTATTCATTCAAAAACATATGTTACTTTTATCAGAAAGCAAATGTTAGGCTGAGGATTTAGCTCAATGGCACTGCTACCTGTGTTGTAAGTGGAAAGTGAGTTTGATCCCCAGTACTGGAAGAAAAAAAGAAAAAAAAAATCTAAAACAGAGGTTCTTGTATCTACCACAACGAAAGTTATGAAGGGAGTAAAGGGTTGCAAATAGGTGAAGTAAAAATAATGTCTTCCCTATAAAAAAATGTAAAGAACTTCGGGACAGGACAATTCTACAAACTGTATAGATTTTTCAGATTACTCTGGTGGCTTCATCTCTCTTCACTTTACCGTTTTTCTGCTGACCAAATGAAAATCAAAAGACAGAGGGGGGGGGGGAAGACAGAGACAGAGACACAGAAAGAGACAGAGACAGACAGAGAAAGAGAATGAATGTGAAACGTGCATTACAGGTATTGACACAGGAGAGCAAGGCCTGGCTCCCCGCTTAAAACGCGAGCTCGTGTTCTCTAAAATCGAAGAATGAATTTTAGGAACGACAGATGAAAGTTTGAGTAGGAAAATTTTACTGAGAGAAAGCTTCTGCCTAAGAGAGACAAGAAGGGGAACCCGGAAAGGTGGGTAACCCACTTGCCTCACTATCCAGAGGTTTTTTATGGAACAAAGCTATGAGGTGAGGCAGGTTTAAGGTAGGGGTTTCCAATAAGATTAAAGAGGTACACAAATTAACAGCTAACCAATGAGTAAAATGGGGGCTTCCAATAAGATTTAAAAGAAATTGGCAAACCAATGGAATTATAACAAGTATAGTTGTTTAAGCAATCTTGATCAAATGGGGTCCAATGAGAAATTAAGTCACATAGCTCCCCCCAATCAGGAGGCTCCTTCAGGTGGGCCAAATCCCTGGCCCTTCGCCCCAGGGAATCTACAATTACATGCCTGGGAAGGGAGGGGTTGGATCTAGACCTTGACTCCCCACTGACTTAGTTACTCAGGAGAATGAGGCCTTAATCAGTCACTGTTTCAGGATTTTTCTGATGTCCTTGACCTTTGGTAATGGTCTCCTTTCTCCTGAGTTTTCTCCAGGGGCCTGCCCTGTCTGTCTGCCTGCCGTATATCTAACTTGCTTTTCTACCTATAGTAGTATCAGAGCTGATCCTTTTATCCACAGCTCCTCTATCATTAAAGTACATTGCCATGTAGGGTAAGAAAATGTGAGATTGGAGGGACTGAAACATAGACTTTGAAAGCTGACACTATTCGTCATCTCCATTCAGAAGAACTGAGAGAAGCCAAACTTAGGATCAATTCTCTAGGTCAGAGTGCCTGTCCCTCTACCCATAGGACCCTCTTTTTCTGGTGCTCACTGGTAAATTGATGTCTGACTTGACTATATGAAACCAATCCACTAAGGTTAGAAAAGAAATGTTCACAGTGAAATTTGAATGATATTTCCAAGAAAGCATTAATTAGACTCATCGTTAAGTCTATTTTAAAGCATAAGGAAGATGTGTGGGGGACTTATTTTGGTTCCATGAGGTCTCTCAGAAGTGTGGTGTGTTCAATCAGTTAACACTTGTTTATAAATCATGTGGCCTGTGTCAGAAGCACTATAGCACCAAGAGACTATATATCTCTGGCATTAGTGTAAAGCACAGTTATAGTACAATATCTGAAAATTAAGTCTAGGTGTAGTTATTTTAATTATATCTGATTCTTCAGCCCATAAGTTAAAGTAATGAAATTCTACGTTTTAGAATAAAAAGATTTACTAAACTAAGTATCTGAATGTATTGCCCTATATATCAAAACTAACCATTCATTAATTGTACCTTATGCACACAGAATATTAACTGATATCCACTAAAATGCAAACTCTTTCAAATACAATTTCTCAGTCCCCAGAGGCAAGACAGCTTCACTTTTAACCCCTTCTTGCTCTTGTTTCCTTACTCCAGCTCTGAATGCCAGTTTCAGGAATTCTTCTCATACTGAACTCCCACTTTTCAAATGTGCAAAAAAAAACCCCAACCCTCTTTTAATGCAGTTAATCCCATACTTCTGAAATAGCATATCTATATCCCTATAACTTGTTTTTTATTAAGACTAGTCACCAACTAAATGCACAATTCATTGTGAGGTCCCTAGTCTCTCCATTTCTTCAGATAGCAAAGGTATACTGTCTCTTTGTGATGTAGAAGCAAGCATTCTCATTTTATACTTTGCAGCATCGTTTGGCCAGGAAAGAAGTGGCATCTTTGCATAAAAATCATAGTCTTTTTCTCTTTTAACCATGTGAACATTCATTTTCAAAAGTAACAAGTCAATTCACATAATTACCTTGTATTGCTTTAGATTTGTGAAGCACTTCTCCAAATGACTCTCTACGACTCCTCCAAGCTTTTGGCTGGCAAATGACAGACTCTCACCAATTCCGTTGGTTAGATTAACATCAGAAAGCAAAATTTGCATCTGGCCACCAAGCCTTTAGTCATCAAATCAGCCAATGGAACTAATGTGGAATAATAATGGCAGAGCTAGCTTTTGAGAACAGAAGACTGAAAGGAATTTTGATAAAACATGCAGTTCACACTGAAAAACTCCCCAAAGCCATTAAATACCGAGTGCATCTTACTTTTTATGTCAGCGAGGGTTGCCATTGTCTCTTCCAGGACGTTCATGCTTCTCATGCTACAAAGCATGTGTTCAGAATTTTTTCATAATCACTTTAAGTGCCAGTCATGTAAACAGTGTTTGCTTTTCCTTTGAATACAACCCTATACTCTACCTGTGCATTTTGCACATTTTCAAATATGGGCTTAAGTGGAAGCATTTTTAAGACTGCAGTGAAATGTGATCCTAGGAGATTATCACAAAAGCAACAGATGCCAACTATGTTTTTTCCATATAGAATGCATAAACAGCTCTTTTACATTTTTCCCCATGATACTTTGATAGTGATTGAAAATATTCCAGAGAAAAAAGTGGTTTTTAAGAGGTTCTTTCAGAAAATGAACTGAATTACACAGTTAACTCCTTTACATATGAATTAATTTATATAACTACTTAAAGCAAGAGATAGATGCTTTTCTATCTACCAAAACGGAGATAACATAGATTCTGTTTTGCATTATCAAAAAAACTTTAAAACCTGAGTATAATTTAGGATTTTTCCAAATTAGGATTTTATGGCTAAAAGTATTAGAATAACTAAGAATTTTAATTAAGTGAACCAATCTGCAAAATGACCATTTTGTCCTGAAATTATCTTCCATTTCTCTGTTTTGCATTATTTAGTTCCATCTGGCCTCTTTCCTTTGTCTTTTTCTACCTGGATTCATGCACGTGGTTAGATATCAGTCATTCTTCAAAGAATCACATTGCACAGTTGCTGGAATTTTCTTTAAGTGTTTCCTCCTTCCTCCTCCATAGGGATACTTTCTCTCCTATCTCTTGTATGTCTCCTCAACAGAAAGGTAGATTAAAAAAAATAAAAAACAGAAAGGAAGTGGTATAAGACCCTTTACATGCCAGATTATTTTGTTTTGTTTGGAATTTATCTAGGAGAGTTCATATGAAAATTTTTGAGCAGGATGCTTCAACATATACCCAAAGTTTTTGCAAAATAATATACAGTCCTGCACAATGCTGATCCCTACAATTATTTTAAGAGGTTTTAACAGTTATAAAGGATGTTATCTCCATCCTGTTTTGGGGTATATGATATGACCAACTAGATGCTTGTGGCCCCCTGATTCACAGTGAACCCTGTATTAGTCACCTTTCCAGTGCTGTGGCAGAATACCTGAGATAAATGAAAACAAGAAGAGTTTATTTCAGAGGATTCGGTGCACAGTCACTATCACCTTTCCTGTCACTTTGGGCCTGTGGTGACAATGGGCATTATGATATCAGTATAGGGCACTAAGTAAACAAATAAGCAAAACAATCTAAGTAAAGGAAATTTTATAACTCGGAGCATGTTAGATATCTTAAATATGAGTTGATGTTCTCTGAAGTTGAGGAATGAATGCTAGGAATAGTGGAAGTTAAGAGTAGGAGAGATTTATTGAGAGGCAGTTTCTGTCTAAAACAGACAGAAGGAGGACCAGAAAGTGGGCTGTCCGTCCACCTCCGCTTTTCAAAAGTGTTTTATGGGGCAAAACCACTAGCTGAAGTGGGTATAAAATGGGATCTTATAGTTCCAATGGAAAACCACAAAGTGGGCATGAAGTGAGCCAAAACCCAGATTTACTAGTAAGATTGCAAGTATAGTCATCCTGCTCATATTGACTGAACTGAGGTCAAATAGGAAGCTAGTCATGTAGTGGACATGGATTTCCCAGAAGGAATGGGCTAGCTAGGGATGCTTTAGTGTCCTCACTTAAGATGATTGATGTCCATTTAGAGTATCAATCACTACTGTTCATCCTCTGGGGAAGTGTTTGGGTGTAGCAGTTTCTCTCTTTTTAATAATAACCTTCAGTGACTGTGCCTCAATTTTTTTTTAATGTTGAGAGCCCATCCTTCTCCAACTACCTCATAATTTTTTATTAACTTAGCTGTCTGCAAAAATATACTGTAGTAGAGGAGGGCTGTTTGCCTCACAGGCAGCCAAGAAGCAAAGAAATAGGAAGTAATCAAGGTGTACAAAAGGCACAAGTAGAGGCAAGAATATTTCTGAGGAGGCTCAGTTTAATGTTATAAAGTATATGTTTAAGAAAGAAAAATGAAAGATCCATGTCTGGGGATGCTAAGTACAAAGTCATAGAAAATAAGTTCAAAAAAGAAAGATGACAAGTACATTTCAGACCAGAGATTGCACGTTCAAAGGGGTGGCAGGCAGGAATCCTTCTGTGGATATGAGCATTCAGTGTTACATCGAGCCAAGTTTACTGTGTGTGGCCTAAAAGGATGAGTGAGATTTGGCTCAGTGGCCTTGGTGGGTTCCTTGGAAGTTTCTGCAAAGGGTTTTTATTGGAAAAGAGAGAAAAACTTTGAAGGTGGATGAATAGTCTTAGTGGGTTTTTCCTCTAAAGATGTCTGCCTGGCTTAGCAATAATAGGTCTTTGGGAGACAGTCAAGGTGCAAACTATAGCAAAGCCCTATTTATAATTGCTATGGTGTTTGGAGGAGGAGCCATAGAAAGTAATTCAGTTTAAAAGAGGTCATGAAGATAGGGACCCCATAAAATTATTACTATTCTTGTAAACAGAAAATATTGAATCTCTCCCACTCTCTATCTTGAAAGAGCAGAGGAAGAAGGCAGCAATTTTGTAAACTAAGAAGGAGACCTTTCCCAAAATCCATGACACATTGATCTTAGACTTCTAGCCTTTGGAAATGTAAGAAACAAATTTCTGAAGCTCATAATGTACTGATCCTATGATATTTTGTAATAGAAGCCTGAGCTAACACAGAAATGTATTAGAAATAGATTGTGACCAAAAGCTTATATCTGTTAATTTGCAATCTTCACTGTAAAAACAGCTAACTCAGGCTTACACTGTACCAAAAACATCTAACTTAATTAAAAAGTCAAAGAAAGATGCCAAAATATATTCTCCAGATGACTGTTTCTTATAGATTCCAGAAAGAAATATAGAATGAGAGAGCTGCAGAACAGTGGAAGGATGGATGGATAGATGCATGGATGGATAAATAGGAAGGAGACTAGCTAGCAGAAATTTGTCATGAGATTTTGGTTTGGAAGGGAAAAATCACCAGCTACCTTCATTATCTTGCATCAAAGATCTCTTTGCTTTCCCTGCTAGACTTTTCCAAAGAAGAGATAGACATTCTCAAATTGTCTCTTGATTAAAATTTCCACAAAATGATATAAAGTTTATATAGTATCACTAAGTACAATAATTACGTCCAAGAAGGTAACATAATTCTCTTGGGCAAAATAAGAAAAATGTGATTTAAAAAAGAGAAATTGGAAAGAAACAACTAGCAGGTTGTGAACTGGTTTTAGAAAAGAGTGCATGTGGAAGCTGAGGTTCTAGAACATGAATCCTATGTGCTGTGTCTAAGACTGGACAGGGAAAATTCTTTGTGATCCAAAGGAGAAGTGCGTATCATTTTAAAGGCCACTGTTCAAAATGTTTTCAGCATGCTAATTCCTCAGCTTTAGTTCTTATAGCTTCTTACTCAAGCAATCTGAATGAATCCTTGGAAATTTCTTGAGAAAACAGGACTAGGGCAGAAGAAGGAATTAGTAGGAAGACAATAAGTCTGCAGTGATAGAGACTAAGGTGAATCATTTACCCTACACACTGAAATTCTGGGAAAGTGTACAAGTTCATGAAGCCTTTCTACCTGGGAATTTGTAGTAATCCACATGAAGATTAGAAATTCCCTAGGAAACTAAACAGTTCTGCTTTCTCAGGATGGTGTTCGCGTTGGTTTGCATAAGCACATAAATGACTGATAGAAAAAAAAATGGGCATTTTCTCTTTCATGACTGTGCTTTCTTCAATATTTCTTTTTTTCTGAATACTTTAATAGTGTCTATATGAAATTACTAATGCATAGTGTTACATTTGTTACCAAATAACTTTACAATGCTGGTGAAGCATTCCACTTTCTATTTCTCAGGAAGAAATAGAAGTATTTTCCTTTTATTACATATTGCCATTTCCAGGAGCAAAAATCAAGAAAGAAATGGCATTTTGTTTGCCTGTTTCATTCAGCCACATTTAGGTATATTTTTGTAATGTATTCCACCAAAGGCTGTTTCTTTTTCTCTTTGTCATGTACTATACTTTGTTCTGTGTAGTGCACTTAGTAGTACTGAGTAATCTATTACATCTTTTTTATTTTTTTTACTTTTCCAAAGAGACAGATCTAATATTTTATTTTTATGATTGTTGTTCTATTGTTATAATATATCTTTAAAAAATAAAGAGTGAAATGGTAATAACTTGTGTCTCACAGCATGTCCCCCTAAAAAATAGCTTGAGAATTTCAGCTGGGTTAGCATTTATTTGGAAAGAAGGTCTCTTAGGAGAAATCTGTAATGGGGGGAGAGAAGCAGATTAGGGAGGGGCAGAAGCCAAGTAGCGATGAAGATGTAGCTCAAGTCATCATTAGCTTGGTTGGGGGAAAGACAGACTCTGGAGCATGACTGACACTGTAGAGTCTGGCCTGGAGGCAAAGGGACAAGCTTTGTAATACTCGATCAGTCAGCTATTGGCCATAAGGTTCACCTGCCGTTGACCTTAGATAGTTCCTAAAAAAGTGGCTTGCAGCAAAAGGTTGTATTGTTTTGTTTGCTTCTTTTGTTGTTTAAAGATAATTGCACTTATGAGCACTTAGCAGCCATGTTCTAGGAACATAGAATGGATGGATGCCACCTGGTCAGACACAGGACTGGGAGGGGCTCTGGGGGACTCAGCCGCAGCTGCTGCACTGGTCAAATGTAGTTTGCAAATAAAATGTTAAGGACTTTAAAATTCATTAATGTTCTAGGAAAATGACAACAGAGAAAGGAAACTACTTCATTTGGTAGAGCTCAGAGCTACTGTTACCAAGGACTCAAGCTGAGTGGTTCACTGAAAAATAAACCATCCTGCAGCATCATGGTCCATGTGACTTACCCACCGCATGGCCTAGGGAGTTACTCTTCTGAACCCTGTTCATTGTCTTTTCAACTACGTCGTGGTACACACCCGTAGATTGTCTGGAGACTGTGTGTAAGGTTGGCAACAAAAGGGAGAAGCTCATATTCGGACACAGTGTTGTGCTCCGTCCTTTCTGTGCTCTCAGATACTTGCTTGAAAACAAATTTAGGCTAAGTGAGAAATACATGGCACTTGGTATAAGCGGCATCTCCACTGGTAAAAACACTCAATTCTAAGTATCATCTTTCCAGAAAGGAGAACATTTAGTTTCATATTTTCACTTTGAAAGATAAAATTCTCAGATATATTAATGATGTGCCATTACAATGTCTCATTGTATCTTAAAGCTGATCAGCAGTCATTCTAGATTTATAATGAAAATTAGTCTTTACATAATACTAAAGTATTATAGTCAGCAAATAAACAGAGTTTGGGCGTTATTTAAAAAGGGTCACTGTCAGATACTAAACCAGCACGTTTTTATATGTGTGACCGACTCAAACAGACAAGAGGCCCAGTGGAGCTTTTTCTTTGCTGAGTGTTCACCACTAGAGGGCGATGTGTTAGAGTTGACTTTCGGCTGATTTAAAGATAACAGTAATGTCTTGGGTCTCTGGAAAGCAGAGGCAGGCAAATCCATCCACAGGAGCATAATAATTACAAAGTATATCCACTTATTTTATATATGAATACATACGCTTATAGGTCATACCCTCTCGCATATTCATCTAACTATATCTGACCAGACAGCAGATTTATTACACAACTATATGCGGTAGTCATTGCACTAGATAGATGAGATCCGTTTTTAAATAAAATAAAGGTATCCTAGCCTTCATTCTACTTAAAGTAAAAATTAAAAATAACAGTGCTATTTAAAATTTTGAAAGTCAGAAAATAAGAAAGGTGAATAAGAGACAATAAAAGGCAGGAGCCACAGAGATAACTTGATGCAGTTGTAATATTTAATGGGAAGACTAAAGTACAAGCAAGAGAGCCCGTAGAACAGCCCAAGGAATGATTTTCATGAAAGTCCTGAAGATGGAAAGTGTCTTGCAAGTTCCAGGAAGAGTCATACATCAAGTGTGGGAGGAGTACGACAAACGACACTAACGTGGGGAGATGAAGATGGATATGTAGACAGGTGTGACATGAAAATGTTCGGATTTGGCCGGGGAGTTAGCTCAGTGGTTCCGGCGCCTGTCTCGCAAGTGCAAGGACCCGGGTTCGATTCCCCGGTAACCACATAACAATACTGGGTGTGGAGACACCCAGCAGCAACCAGTACCACATCCACAGTGCCGGGCGTGGTGGCTCTCGCCTGTAATCCCAGCACTTGGGAGGCAGAGGCAGGAGGATTGTGATGTGAGTTTGAGGCTGAGCTCAGGGCCAGCCTGAACCGCAAAAAGCGAGACCCTGTCTCCAAAAACCTAAAAAATAAAAAATAAAAAAATAAAAAAATAAAAAGAAAATGTTCGGATTTTCTCCAAGTTCATATACGCTTATTCTTTGATTATGTCCATCAACAGATAGATAGATAGATAGATAGATAGATAGATAGATAGATAGATAGATAGATTTGATAGGTATCAAGGCAATGGAGACTGTTATGATTCCATTTACAGTCTTAAGGGTTTACCCTAGAAACTGCAAGAAAAGAACTGGAGGGGGCCCGGGAGTTAGCTCAGTGGTTCCAGCTCCTGTCTTGGAAGCACAAGGACCTGGGTTTGATCCCTGGTAACCACATACCATACTGGGTGTGGAGACTCACGTCCAGCAGCAACCAGTACCACATACCACAGTGCCGGGCATGGTGGCTCACTCCTGTGCCTGTAATCCCAGCACTTGGGAGGCAGAGGCAGGAGGATTGCTGTGATGTGAGTTTGAGGCTGAGCTCAGGGCCAGCCTGAACCACAAAGTGAGACCCTGTCTCAAAAAAAAAAGAAGAAAAGAACTGGAGGGATTAGCAGTGGCAGTGAGAAGAACACTCATGGAACTAGTACAGAAATGGAACTAGAATGGTGGCCATGGACGTGGAGATGAAATGAGGTGAACGTATTTGAACAAACAGTGGAGGTTAACTGAAAGGTCCAGTTGATGGAGTATAGATGGAGAGCAGCAGTACAGACAGCGTGCAGACCCCGAATGCCTGACTTGACCCAGAAGCTCAGCGGCATGCCAGGCTAGCACTGAGGTTAAGGAAATGGAAGACAGAAGACAGACTCAGGAGAGAAATCAGCAGTTCACACTCTGCAACTTTGAGGTCCTTAGGAGAAGTAAGCAAAATTTGAGTATAAAACTATTTTTCCATGTCTAGATCCTGAAGGGAAATTTCAAGGTAGAATTGTGAATTCTGAGTTATCAACATTGTGATTTTACTTAAAGTCAAAGAAATAAGTCAAAGAAATCACATCCTCTAGGGCAGCATAGAAAGATTACCCAGCTGCTGAGAATTGACTCCAATGAACAGGAGTACCCCAAGGTATTTTTGTTATGTCACATTGTTTACCTAAATAAATTACAAAAAAAATGTGAAAGAATACTAGGGCCAGAATCACCTATATTTATTAAAACTGAAAACTGCAGACTTTGAAAAAAAAATTTCTGCCACTATGCTTTTCTGACTCCAAAATGCATGTCATACTCCCACCATTACAGGCTCCAGGACAATGAGGTTAAAAGTTGGAGAGAAGAAACCACCTCAGAGGGACAGAAACAAAGGCAGCACTGCAGCCTTTCCCAGGCTTTGAACTCCTCCTCCTCCATTTCGGCCTTGTGAGGCTCTGTGATCATAGCTTTGACATCTTGATGCCACGCAGCTTCATCACACAAATGAGCTTCATGAGGGTTTAGACACTACTAAGATAGAAAGAGGAAAACTATCCTAAGGCAGTGGACAGAAAACTATCTCTAGGCAACTATGGAATAGTTAAAGAAATACAGAATAGAGATGTCACATTGCTAATTTCTGAAGGAAAAGTGGTTAAACTATCACTTAGCCCCAGAATGTTCTCCTAATTCAGAAATTGTGCAGAAAATCATTGGAGAAGAAACAGGAAATGACAAGATCAATCTATGTGCCTATTACATTGAATAAAAACAAAATGCATCATATTCAAATGAGGTAAATTTCTTAATTTAATTGGATGTAGTATTTAAATATAGAAACCAGGACACGAATTTAGGCTTGAGCTAAAAATGTTGTAGAAGAGAGCTGAAGGATAGTACGATGCCATGAATCATATACACAATGCAATCCATCAAAACCACAGGGCTTCTAATGTTCTTGCCTTATATTAGATTGAAAAATGACTTCAGAGCGTGTTCTTATAAGGATAAGTGATGAGGAATCTAAGTTGAGGGAAAACCACTTGATACAAGCTTTATATGATAATGTATGAATCTAACAGCCAAAATTAATAATAGTTAGAGGCTTCGGTGGCCCTAAGTAATATAGTAAATGGGAAGACAGGTACACTTGTCAGTATAGAGCTTCAGAACATTACTTAGGAAAGCTGGGGCAAGTAACTTGACTTCTCAGTTTTATGGCTCAAATGAGTGATATAAAAATAACATAGGTGAGATATTAACTTACAAGTGTGATTTACATTTCTGACACAACATATTTTTAATTAAATATTATTTAGTAACACCTTTAAATCAGTGAATAAATCTGAATTCACAGTTTTTACAGACCAAATCTAGAGGAAAGATCCAAGTGAATTTATATTCACAATTAATGTCAGCTTAAAGGGCTACTAGGCCTGTTTGGAAATTGCAGTTT